>JUDZ01009390.1:0-20999 GCA_000812845.1 Stagonosporopsis tanaceti | reverse complement strand
CGCTTGCTAATGAGAGCGATGTATCCTAGCCACTGCTGGTTGTTAGATGGTGTTGTTGAGGAGGATGGTTGTTGAGCTTACCTAGACCATAACGGATGTTGTTTGATGGGATGACAAGGGGCGCCGATCATTATAACTCAATGAATACGACTGCGGTTCTTAGTACGCTATTCAAGGTCGGGGTTACACAATCCAATCTATGTATGTAGCGATGTTCGTATCAGTCCGAAGAATTCTTCAGTCCTTCCGCACTAACTCCAATCCGTCCTCTGCTCCCTCAACACATTCTTGTGTCAAAGAAATCACATGTGTCAAAGGCACCGGGTTGTTAACATGTGACTGCGAGTTCGCGAATGTGAAGGAATGCATCGTTTATTATCGAGTATTCTACCTAGGTCATAAAGAAGGTCATGCCGCTTCTTGCGGTTTCAAAGTCCCAAAATATCCACTCGGACTATATTCCAAGTCCAATCCATACCTCTATGAGGTCTACCAAGGCTCACTTACACATTGTACTCTGAAGAAATCGACAATGTCAAGGCCTGATTACGTACAAAGCGCCGATATGCTTAGCACTGGCGGACGTACAAGCCAATGGGGCTGGGGTTGTAGTCCTGGAAGTAGTCGAGGTCGAAGTCGCCGTCACTGCAGATCTTATAGCTGACGGTCTGGCCAGCAGCACAGTCCCCAGAAACGATCGCATAGGAGTTACCAGGAGCAATGCTCAAGGATCTGAGATCAGCCTCCTTGTCAGGCTGGTTGTCGTAGGAGGTCTTATTGCTGGCGGGGCTCTTGAGCTTGGTGAAGCTGACCTTACCCGAGCCGGAGACTGTGAACGAAGATGTTTCGAGGTCTTTCTGTTCGGGGAACAAGAAAACGGTGGAGCAAGTCTTACCAGAGTAAGAAGCAGGAATGTCGAAGTTGAAGATCGAGCAGGTGTGGCTGTTGACCTTACCGTTGTAGGAGGTACCGAAAGCCTTGGAGGACTGCTGGGAGTCAACGGGAATGATAAGGTGGGGGAACTGGTATTCTCCGTTCAAATCAGTGGGGCACTTGTTGCCGGACTGAGCGGGGGCGGACGGGACGGAAGCGGGGGCACTCTGTACAGGAGCCGATGGCGTAGGGGCAGACTGGCTCTGAGCTGGATATCCGGGCTGACTCTCCTTAGGAACTTCTGGTGTAGGCTGTGACGGCTTTGGTGCAGATTGGGATGGTTTCGCTGGAGGCTGACTTTGCTTGGGAACCTCAGAGCCAGGCTGCGAGGGTTTAGGTGCTGGCTGGCTTTGAGTTGGGTAACCGGGGTGACTCTCCTTAGGAATCTCTGATGCAGATGGAGAAGGCTTCGGTGCAGGCTGGCTTTGTGCAGGTTGAGATGGCTTAGGGGCTGCAGTGCTTTTCACAGGCTGAGAAGCAGCAGGTGCGCTCGATTGTCCAAAACCGGCTCCACAAGATCCGGCGGACTCTAAAGAGATCTCGACGCATTTCTCCTGGTCCTCTACGGGTGTGGTGTACACGTTATACTGGCTAGCTGAAGCAGGGCAGGCGTAGAACTTAGCATCGCCATCATGGGTGACGGAGCCGTTGTCATTCACTTTGAAGCCTGCAGCAGGGCTGGCGCCCTCGTCGCACTGAAACTGAGTAGTGGGAGGAGTGAGGATGCAGCCACGGCCATTGGAGTCGGTGAACGCTCCATCGCTGTTCAAGCAGTAGCATCCGGAAGGATTGTTACCACCAACTCTATTCTGGCCGTCATCAAGCTGGCCCAAAATCCCTGATTGTCCGCCAGAAGCTTTCAACTGAATGCACTGAGAGTTTTGTTGAGCAACGAGAGCGTTGGCACCAAGGCCAAACGCGATGGGAACGAATGCGTATTTCATCCTGAACAGAGAAGAAGATAATTAAGTGATTGTCGAATGTAAGTTTTGAGGTGAGGATTCTACTTGGAGTTGAGAAAGTGAGTGCTTCTTGTAGAAGTTGAGAAGCTCTGCTCGCTCAAGCCGATGACATCAAGTCCGACATGTGACCCACCTCAACGCTCCACAACACCATTATTGTACTCACGTCAAAACCTCTGGAAGCAAAGCATGGTCATTGATTTCCACAGTAATGATGATATCAAGCGGCTCAAACTTGATAGCTGCAAGCAACAGGACTTTGGACGTGGAAACGAGCCCGGGCGTACCTCGCGTTCGCAAGTGGGCCTTGCTGGAACTGGAAAAACGTCGCGTTCACGTAACAGCATGCATTCGGATTGGCTGTCTGGACGAAGTTTCCCCAGAGTTTCTCAACGCCAGGGCAACTAGCTGGTAGATCAACGGCGGGCCCAGGGCTTGACGTAGACTGATAGACAGGAACACCGCAAGCGCGATCCTAAATCACAGCAGCCAACCGATCACGTTGTCTTTGCATCAATAACAACATAGTCTTAGGTATCTTCTTTGCTAGATCGCTGGCATCTTACAAAAGGATTGTCGCAAAATACACTTGACGGCAGACCAAGTGGCACCAGGTATGTGGTCCGCTCCATGGCCAGCAAGACGACAGCACCAACGCGGCATATGTTGAGTATATTCTTTGTTACAGTGTTCTAGCCAAATGATCGGGAAGCGAACAAATCGCTGCAGCACGCGTGGCAAAAGTGGGCGAGGTGGTGGTTCCTGATTTAGAAATCGTCCAGGTCCAAGTGATCGGGCGTGCGTACGTATGAGTGATGAGCGATTAAGCTTTTGCTCCAGACACTAAAGTCCGTCGCCCCAGAGTTTGGTCGATCATGATAAAGCATAAATTGGCTCCCGTGATGATGCAAGTCACGTGCTGGTCTGCCGACTCGTTGCATCAGAGAAGCGGGGCGATGTACCTTTGTGGTCCGCGGCACGGAATTGTCGGGCGTATGCTCGAGCCAACACTACGTTAGTGATGTTATTCGAGTCTATGAGAAACCCAGAGCCGACAGTGCCGAAACTACGCGTAGCGTGCGTAGCGTGCGTAGTTGGATACCAAATGCGTTGGGAAGATTGGTAGCATGGCACAATATCCCGAGCAGATTGGGAGCTGCTCTTAGCCGTACAGCTCTATGATGTACTGGGCTTCGATCGGGTCGTTCTTTGCTACCATAGACTAAACCATGGATCCCGCTTGTCGACTCGACAGTAGGATGCCAACATCATCAATGCTTTACGGACCGGTGATGAGCACAGCTGATGTAAACAGATTAAACGACTCCGTGTTTCTGGCGTATTGGAGTCTTAGAGGCACTCACGGCTCTAAAGAGGCTGAGCACATAGAATCCTCATGTCCACGGAGATATTTCGACTGTGGAGGGAGTTGGAGCAAAGCTCATGCCATACCGCTGTAGATACGAGGGCATTCGAGCAAAGTCGCGGAGAGTGTGAAGTGCAGCGGGCTGGTCGCAACACGTTCGAAAATGCACTTTCGAGCTGCTGATGCCTGCTGAAAGAAAGTTCGTTTGCAGCTTCGGAGTAAAAAATGCTATCGAGATTTCTGTGACGTCATTTTTTGCGGAAATGGTAGTGATGGATACCATAGTCGCGACCCTCATCAACAACTTTCCATTATTTTTTCAATAGTCTTGTTCGCAAAATAGCGAGAGTTTCCTCGCCGTGATTTTCCTGCCAGTAATTGAGGGTGGCCTCGTATCTCAGCCCCAGTCAGCACTACGACAAGGCTGGCACAGCCTCCCAAGCGCCAAACCCGAGCCGCTTACCCCTTATCCTATTGCAGACCGTCCTGGACTTCCAAATAGATCAACTACGACTGATCAAGGCTCGGAGATGCCCAATCTCAGCTTTCCAAGGCCTTGATGGCGCCCTGGTGCTAGGCAAACGATAATTGAGTAGAGCATGTGCCATGCCTACCTTGCAAAGATGAGGGCCAGTCGAACTGCTTCCAGGTACAAGTATATTCGATGCCTTTGTTGCAGTGAAAACTAGCCTTACACTCACAGTTGAGACTATATATTAGTCAGAATGCGTATTACTGGCATGCACTCGATTTTTTCCATTGCTTTAGTCGGGCTCGCCGGCTTCGCCAAATCCTACCCAGAGTTACCAGCGTCATGTCCCCAAATACTGCCCGCTCCTGCTCCATCGACCCTCCCCAACTACTTCCTTCCCAAGCCCATCAAAGATTCTCAACTCGATGATATTGAGACAATCCGTCAAACACTACACTTCTACTCTCTCGTGCTTGACAACAAAGCCTTCCCTCTACTCGACCGAGTGTTCGCACCGACAGCTACCGCTAACTATTCTGGACTTGCTGGCATCTTCGAGGGTCTCCCTGCCATCCAAACGTTTTTGGCTGGCTCTCTGGCGCCGTATCCAAGGACTCAGCATCTTATCGCCAACCACATCATTGACGTGTGTGCGTCAAAGTCGGCTGTAAGCCAAACTTATTTCATGGCTACACATTTTCCAAATTCCACAGAGGGCATTTTTACCGCGTATGTGACACACCAAGACGTGTGGGAGAAGACCAAAGACGGGTGGAAGATCGTGTACAGCAATTTCGGGATCACAGTAAGCGTCTCCTTCCGAGAACAACGTCTGTTGGGGATGAAGAGATGCTGACCACAACTCAGGGGCGGCGCTGAGAGTGCCTCGTAATCACAAGCTTTTGTGTCTAGGTCGAGAGGTACAAGGAGGCCAATGCAGATTTTCTTCTCTATGGGATCTGCACATCGAGCTTATATGTCTTACCAGCTTGGATATCCTTGACAACCACTCCTTCCAAGCTTTGTCCGTCCAAGACGACTCTTACGCTTCTCACCCCAGCGCGCTTAATTCTAACGTCAAAAGTCGCGCCTCTAAATTGCCTCTTCACCTTGATTTCATCCCATTCTCTCGGTAATTTGGGATCAACCTTGAGACCCTCCTTGACACCGCGCAACCCACACAAACCCTCTATGATGCATCTATACGCCCAACTCACGGTACCGGTGTTGAAAAGCTGTGAGCTTCGTCCAGCAGTACGATGTAGCTTCTCGATGCCCCAACCGCCGCGATAGTAATTTGGGATGAACACCGGGAGCTGACCCCTCGCGCGCAGATCTTCTTCGCCAGGGCCAGCGATCATTGCACGCAGATAAGTGTACGCCCGGTCTGCTTCATCGATTGTGTACAAGGCCCAAGTGTAGAAAGATGCGGCATGATTGTAAACACTGCCGTTTTCACCTTGACCGGGATACTTCTGTGTCACGCGGCCAACGTCTTCGCGCATCGCGGTGAATGGAGGTGCAAACATAAGTACGCCGTACGGAGTTGATAGCTGACTATCAATCTGAGGTAGGATCTTTGCAATCTGATCCTTTGATGCTGCACCACCAAGAATACTCCATGCCTGTGGGTTGAGCCAAATGCGGCCCTCTTGGTCGTCCTTGGTACCAAAAGTAACACCGTCGTCAGTAATGCCGCGTGAAAACCAGTCGCCGTCCCAAAGATGTTTGTTCGCTGATTCATTGACCGCTTTTGCACCCTCCCGGTACTTCTGAGCGACGTCGGCTTTGTCGGCCTGTTCACAAACACCAGCCCACAAGTTCACAGCGTAGGCAGTAGCAACGGTTAACCACCCAGAGACGCCGATACCTTTTGGACCGACCATGTTCATTGGATCGCACCAGTCGCCTTGTGCAATGTAGCTCAGGCCTCGAGTGTCTCTTGCGCTTGAAGAGAGAAGCCAGTCCATTGCGCGGCTGAAGCGTTCGAACACCGTGTAAATGTCTCCATGCATACCCTTGACTTGCTTGTCGAGGAACGCATAATCTCCCGTCTCATCGAGGTATATTTCCAATGCGATAGGGAGCCATACGCAGTGGTCGGTATGTGGGACTTGGTTGATGTACTTCAGCTCCGCGCCCTCAATCAGCAAGATCCCGTCAGGCATTGCGCCACTCTTCTCTTGCTGGGCAATTGCGGTAAGAATGGCATCACGGCAGACATCAGGCTTGACATAGGCCATGCCCATGTTATCCTGCAGATAATTCCTGGTCTGAGGGTCGGTTGTGAGTCGGTTGACATCTCCGTGGTAGTAGACCTGTCGCGGCAGCCAATTGTTGATGAAATTGTCAAGGTCCTTATCTGGGGTCTCGATCTTGATGCATCCACTACCTCTTGCTATGTATGCTTCGTACTCTTCGCGCGCCTGGGCGAATCCAGTCTCGCTAAGAAACTTCTCCCGCATGGTCGAAACTTCCGCTTCATCAAACGCTGGGCCTAGCAGGAACCGATACTCCTCGGATTGGCTTGACTCGAGGGTTGTTCGATACTGCACTGCTGCTGTGGGAGTCTCATACCTAGCGTCGCTATTATTCAAGTGCTCCGTTTTCAATGCATCCGGAGTATGGAGAGTGCCTTCGCCTTCAAATGCCTCCTGTCTGGCCTCCCATGCGACTGGCTTTCGCTCGCACAAGAAGTATGTCTTGTCCTTCAGAAACTTCGTCTTCGGGTAATCTGAAGCTTTCTGATACGGAGTCTTGCAGCTCGCCACAATGCCACCCAATTTCTCAACCCATTCCGCCTCTTGATTCATCCAGGACATGTATCCGAAGGGAAAGTAGGGGTATACGCTAACCTTGCGCTTTCGGCCTGATGAATTCGTCACTTTGATAGTCCATAGCTCGGCAACGTCCTCGGTCGGTAGAAGAAGGTTCATGTCTACCCTCAATCCATTGTGCTCTACTGCCCATGAAATGTCACTCTTGCCAACAGAGAACACAAACGTGTCTGGCTCTACGCGAACCGGTTCATGAGGTACCGACCATACATCCCCCGATTCCTCATCTTTAACATACACAAATCGCCCTGGATGATGAGCATAGTAGTTCTGCTCTGGCTGCATGAAGGTCTTGGCCTCAAGATTCGGAGCGTGGACATACTTCGCAGGCTCTGGTTGCATGAACTGAGCTGTCGCGTAACCACGGCACGTAACCTGAATCATCATCTTTTGGTTCCATAGGAAGCCGCCGGCTTTGGGCATAGCTGTGGGGTTTGTAAGCTCATAGCGGTCGCCATTCTGGGTGGACCGGATCATGGTGAACAGTTTCTTGACGCTGCCCCTCGATTGGAGATAGATGGCCAATTTGGCGAATCGGAAAACAAGTGTAGAATACAGGACAGCAGAGAGCTATGAGTGGAGAGCATGGTCCTTGTATCGGTGGTGGGACAACGGTGGTTATAAAGCTCGGAAAACAGTAAGCCGCGAAAGGAGGAGTACAAGGAACAACAACCGAAAGATCGGTGTGATTGTGTGGGGTCGACCCTGAAGGGGTAATTGTAAAGCGGCTAAACGGTCCGTGTTGCATTTAGCCAAGCGCGAAGCGCTTTCGTGGGGGTGAACTGGGGTTGGGCATCTTGGCGTGCAACCCGCAAAACGTAAACACGTTCGCATAATTTTGGTCATGTTCTCAGTGTCAAAAGAAGTCACATGAGTGCGGAGGCTGATATCGAAAGACGTGGGTTTGAGGCTGCAGAGTTGACTCGCGTGGTCATCCTTCCAGGCTGCTAGTCTCCCTCTTCGGTAAGATTCCTTTGAAGCCCTGCAATGTGAGGCCCTCCATCATCAGGCGAGAAATTCATATAAGACGCCTCCGACTTCCTTATGATTGAAGTCGTTCGAACAACTCGGCTTCTCGTGAAGCACGATTGTAAACGCTCTCACCATGATACTCCCCCTCGCTCTTGTCCTTGCCGTGCTTCCAGGCTTCGGCGCAGCCTATCTCGACCCTCCACCAATAACTGCGGCTCCAGACACCATCGAAGATTGCTCGAATTGGAGTATTGCTACGGAGATCGATACCTGCGCTAGCATAAGTGAGAATGCATTCATCAATGAGTCGCAATTTTCCACCTAAGTACGATCAGAATCCGTGTAGCAAAGGAACGTGATACTGATGCATTGGCAGAATCCTAGCGTGGCCGAGAATTGCGGTCTCGTCATGGGCAATTAGTACTGTACCGAGAAGAATTGGGGCATACCGGAAGAAACTTTCACTCCTACCGCCAGTAGCTCTGCACCGAGCGCCAGTCAAACAGCGATACCTGCTTCACCAGATGCTCTGGCAGCCTATGAAGCCAGGGCTAGCGGGTACAAACAGTACTGTAACCGCTGTGTATTGCGTTGCACCAACGAAGCCTTCTACTCGGAGTGCTTTGCAAACACATTCATGACTTTCAGTTACTACGACAGCCAATGTTGGCAACATGGCGGTAACGATTGCGAGAACAAGGCAGCCGATATTGTTTGTCCTCGAAAGTGAGATCGTCGAAGATGGACAGGATGGTTGGAAATGACAAGATCATGTTGCAGGATCGATTGTGTTACCAGGGATGAGCAGATCGTGCACTTGTTCGAAAAGTAGATACTTTATGTGTATAGAACAATCCTCAAACTGAATATCGTAGGAAAGAACGAATCAAGCGAAGTCATTTCCGTTTGTGTATCTGAACGCATCAGCTCCTACTCAGAAGTGGGCAACGTAGCCGTTTGCACAGGACTAGCTTCATCGACAGCATTCGTCTGATGCCTGACCTTCCCTTTGTCTGTTGGTTTGGTAATCATAACATACTTACCCGTCGAGGGGAAATGTGTCTTTTTTAGAGCCGCCAACTCCTGCTTTGACTTCTTTTCTGGCGCTTTATCCCACCAGGAGCCTCCTGCCGCAGCGCCCGACGACCAGTACCGCAACATGCCATCACCATCAACGCTAATATAGCCATCCTGAGCGCCGGTGATCTCGATGCTGTCGTGGAATCCATTGCTCACCCACGCACCATCCACGCCTCTTGGGTGCATGAAGAGTTCTTTCGTGTTGTTCTCCGTATCGTAGACGAGATTCGTTCCATCGTAGAAGTACAGATATAGCAGGCGCCCGTTACTCAACCATTTGACGGTCTCCACACTTGCCATGGATCTATGGACCTTGTTGTCTTCGATTTGATAGTGCTGGGTGATAGTGCCTTGAGATCCATCGAATGGGCGCCAGACATACGCATGCTTACCGGCGCAAAGCGCAATCTGTTGCCCATCCGGGTGCCATGCAAGGCTGCGACACCAATCACGGAAGGTTTCGGGACATGAAGATATCCCTTTGCCGCTCTTCACCTCGTGGACGAAGAGAGCTTGCCCGTTCTCCGCACTCCAGACTATGTGCTTGGAGTCCGCAGAAAAAGCTCCAGTCCAAGCCTGTCCACTCCCAGTCGTGGCCCATGTCAGTTCGCCAGACTCTACAGAGTACATCCGCAGTGTACCGTCCCAGGCTACAGAAGCTATATGCTCACTGTCGGGACTGATTGCAGACCACATTATAGCGTCGGTATGACCGGACAAATGATGGAGCTCTTTGCCGTTGACAACATCCATTACCACGACGCACGGGAGAGCGCCTGGATCCATCGTGCCTAACTGAGTTGGCTCGTTTTGTGTATGGTAGAGGAAGATTTTTCCATTGCTGCTGAAAGACGTAGAGGCGAACCCACCAAACGCGGCGTTCTCAAACGTTGTGTTGTGTCGACGGCGGTGGGATGCGGCGACGTTGCTGAGCGCAGCTGTGAACTCCGATTGCAACGATGATGATTTTACAAAGTCCCTAGACCACTCGTGCTTGGATATGAGATCAGGTAGTATTGCATCGATGGCGTGTTCAGCGAATACGGAAGCATCGATCGGCTCTTCTTGATCTAGCAGACGTCCCTGCCCATCGAGTTCCCAGAACACGAGCTGATTAACTTGTCCAATCCGGGAACTCTCGTCTGAAGCACTGCAACCGAGAGAATAGGCTGGTGTTGGCTTGTCGCTATCCTTCTTGTCAACCGACAGTGCCACAGGTGCGAAGATTAGCTTGCCGGCACCATCCAATGCCTGACGCAGCTCCTGTGTCTCAATGTCATAGACAATAATTCGCTCATGCGTTGAAGTCATGGCAAGCAGTTTTTTATCGGGGCTGACAGCAACATAGTAGCTGTCAAAATAGCGCTCTGGTTGCCCATCTCTTATCGCCTTGCGAAAGTCTAGCCAATGCGTTTGGTCCCCCCATTGCCTTGGATGGCCAGAAGGATAATGTGCAGGTTCTCCCTTGAGCGTGAAGTCGTGCAGTGGGTGTATTGGAAAGTCCCATTCCTTGCGGAAGTCTTTGCTGGAAAAGCACGCGCTTGTCGCTTGCAAGTTCCCCACTGGTGCCGGAGTTACTTCAGTGGTGGTCATCTCGCTTTCTTGGTGCTGTGCTCTGTGTGTCGATCGCTTTCGTGTGTGTTAGTTATACTTTTTATGGTCGCTGTTGTTGCTGCCTGAAGTTTGTCGCCACCAGCAAGAGCCGAGCTCCGTCCAACGTCACATATGCAAGGTAAAATACAACGAATGAGACTGCGCGTAACATGGGAAAGAAAACAAGAAAGATTCCCCAGACTTTCAGGCAGCGTCATGAGGTGTGTGAGCTGAAACGAAACACCAATCTCATGGAAAGCCAACCGCCCATCAAAGCTCAACCACTCCAAGGAGCAGGAACCATGAGGATAGAATAGCAGAGAAAGACGCCAGATTGACTCACTAGACCGAAGCCATTAGCAGAAGTGCGCTACAAGAGCAGCGCACGTCGACAAAGACTTGGAATAATTGATCTTGGACGTTGCCTTTGCTCAACAGTCATGCATCAGCAGATGCTAGGACGAGCCTGACTGTTGAACCCACAACCGAGGCTCGAGAACCCCAATTGTGTAACGTCCGTGTGCTAGATGATCGATGATTGGTACACGAGATGTGCAGATCTCTAAGGCGAGCAATGCGGGGTGTTCAGGCAGCCAAACTTCAAAGCGTGCCCATCTGACACGCGCATCGCAATGTGACCCACTGCGGTGGTACATGCATAGAGGTTCGTTTATTGTGCATGTACATGTTGATGAAGGAAGAATGATGGACAGAAGTCACAGACAGAATAGACTTGTTCCTTAGCGTGTCCACTAGCGTGGTTCTAGCGCGTCAACTTTCCATCCCGATCTAACATGAGCTCAATATACTCGCGCACTTATCCTGTAGCCCGCAGCTATCTGCGCGAAGTCTTTGTTCGCAAATGGCGGCTGATGGAACCACTAGCCCTCCCACGGATACAGCAGCTTCCCGGCCTTCAGATCACCCTCAGTTGACACCAAGTTGACTCCAATGATGTCCGCGTTCTCGTTCGTAGCTTCTGCCGTTCGATTGTATTCCTCTCCGCTCTCCTTCCATGCAGCAAGCGACATGTCCTGTACCACGAAGCTCTTGCCACCTGCGATATTCATCATGCTCGGATAGTGCATGATGGACCTGAGATCGTAGCCACGCTCATGCGTGACAGTGTAGCGGTGATTGAAGCCGTCGAGATTACTGGCCTTGTCCCTGTGGAACATGTCGTAGTAGCTTTGGGTTGAGCATTCGTGTGGCACAAAATCGAGCTGTCTCCACGGCGGGAGGAAAGAGTGGATGGGCGACTGGTACAGTTTTTCTATTGTCATGGTGGCGGTCTTATGAGTGAGAGCTGTGGCCTTCTTATAGTTGGCAAGGTTCCTGCATTCAAATCGGATGTAGTGGTCTCCTGTGACGAGGGTCAGCGGAGTGATAGCCGGCACTTCTAGTATGACCTACGATTCGGGCGCTGGTGCTTGTGTGCCAGTTCGAGGACATGTCCTATCTCGTGGGCGGCAATCCAGTTTTGGAAAGATGGGTTGTCTGCGAATATCTTGCTCCAACCCATGCGCAGCTGGTTTCTGTTCGGGCGGATGTCCCACTCCACCGGGTTGTATCCCATCGTTACAAAGCCTCCCCAGACCTTGTCAGGCAAGATATTAATTACGAGAGTCCCATTTGGAACCTTGGGCTTCCCTAAAATGGTCAGTCCTCGCTTCTCTAATCATAAAAACATCATCAACTTACAGATCTGATGGCCTGCGTCCGCATCCAGCCAGCAAAAGACCGACTCATCGTCGTACATGTACTCCAAGAATCCACCAAGACGGTGGCCATCACCAAGCCCACCATTACCCAACAGTCTATGTCACAACTCCCAGCCGTCCTGTATCGCGCATTCGAGCTTTACCTTTGTCGTCAGGTTCGGCTAGCAGCACTGAATGTTGACGAGACCGTCATCTCCCTTCGGCCATGGCTTCATAGGGCTGGTTCCACCGAGGACATGTATCAATCCCATTGCAGGATCAGCGTCATGTTGCGCAAACACTTCTTCAAGTAAAGTAGTGTTGTCGGCGTACTGGAAACCATTGAAAGGTGGGATGCAGGACGTAACGATGGCAGCGAGAACTGCCAGTAAGAGCACTATACACCGGGACCTGCGGTAGAAGTGAAACATCTCGATTCGCGAAAAGTGATGTTAATGAGGAACATGTACGTTGAAACGTAAATCTATCTTAGATGAGCAGATCTATCCCCTTACGCGAGGTAAGGTGCAGGTGAAAGCACCAATCGCGCACAATCCCCACTCAGCCTGCGATACACTATCCAAGCACAAACACGATTACCTCATCGAAGCACAACCGCATCACCACACAAAACTCTGCATCCGCACCTCATCTTCTCAACAGCACAGTACTAATCGAACACTCGCTACCAACCTGGCCATCAAACCCCCCGCCCACTTCCAATCCCAACCTCACACCACGGTGCCTCCCCCCGCTCCTCCCTCAACCATACCTCCACCCTCTCTTCGCTCTCTCTTCTTCTCTCCTCATCCCGTCCAGCCTTTGCACTCCGTCGCTGCATCGACGCCGATGCCGACGTCGGCGCCGACACATGTGCCCTCATGTCGAGGCGAACGGTGATGATCTGGGATGTACTGGTAGGCTGGTGTTGCTTAGCAATCAGAAGAGCGAGGCACAAGGGGTGTGGGTGTGCAGGGGGACTTACAGCCGCTGTGCACATATTGCCTGAGCAAGTCGTAACTCGAAGAACAGAAGGTTTAGGTCGTGGACGACGGTGTTGTAGGGGTCGCGAAGGTCTTTGGAGGATTATGGGATAACGTGTAAGGTGGAGGTCTGGTCCTGAATGGGGATGCGAGACTGGTGTTTGAGCTGCGAAGTAGCATGACATGTACTGTTGAAGGCAGGTTCTTTATCCGTTTGAACTACGGAGTTACTGAGCAGTGGGGTTGTGGCAGGTTCACCAGATGTAGTTCACCAGATCGATGATCCTGTCGCAGTAATCTTGGCCACTGTTCTCGTATGGGCTGGTGAGTCCGTGTGTGCCGTGGTAAGCCTCATGTTTCAGGTGGCACTTTGTATCTGCGTGGCGAGTACATTATTTGTCGTGGAGGGACGTCTTGATTTTTGAGCCCTGTAACGCTAGAATGAAACGAGGAAGACTACACGATCCACAGCAACAGCGTTTTTACTCTTTTAGCAAGTGGGTGGTCAAGTCACGTGTGTCAGAGCACTGTGTTCGATGGGTAGTGAAAGCAGGGTGTTCTCATTAGAGTCTTCATTACGCGTCTAAACATTGAGCAGTGCTTTCATGATCATTACATTGTCTACTGGCCAGCAAGACGCAACGGGAACGTACCAGACATTCCCATTATACATTAATGTTGCGCAAATCAATCGCACGAACGGAGCTTCCCTGCAGCTCATAGACGGTGTCAGAGATGACGGATGGGGGTAGTTCTCTTCAATAGCGCATGTTTGTGTTCTCGCCAAATGCATTGTTCAAGGCGCTATAGTCAAGGTGGCAGACATCCGTGGGTGCAATCTCATCTTCTTTGATCGTGTACATGAACTGGTCCCACGATACGTGTTCCATCAACGACGGGATCGTCGCAGTACGATGGTCCTTGTAGTCTTTTCGCGGCACCTCAGGCGGAAGAGAAGGGAATGCAATCTTGAGGATCGCCAACTGAGCCAGCTTAGCGGCATCATCGCCCGATCGGTAATATTCGAGAAGATCTTGTAACTGAGGCTTTGCATTGTTCTCAGGGTATCCTTCAATGCGTCCCGTATCATCCTGGTTCCAGATGAGATCTGCTCCGAGATGAGGCTGAAGCTGGAAAGTCTTGCACCAAGCTTCTTTCATAGCAGGCCGTTGAAGAAGTGAAAAGATCACATTGCTTTGGCGCCAGTCTTCCATAGTCTTGCCGTTCTCGAAATGCTGTGCGATGTGGTTGCATCGCTCGCGCCAGTGTGTGCTGAAATGCGTGCAGAAGCCGCAACCCCAGCCAGTACGAGTCCGGCGGTTCTGCTTCGCTGCCTCCAGATGCTCGTCGCGCTGACAAGTCTCGCAGTTGTGGCGTGTCTCGTGATGGTGAAGGAAATCCTTCTCAAGGAAGTAGATGGCGCTGCACAGACTGCATCGGAATACGAAGGGTCGCTCCTGGTAGGTTTCTTCATGTCGTTTCCAATCGTATTTCTCGATGAAAGGCTCCTCGCAGGACGTACACCAGTAACGTGGTTCTCTGTGCGAGCGTCGGCTGCGGCGGGTCCGGGAGACGCACGTTGCAAAGGCGTCTTTCTCAGGGGAGCCCTGACGCTGCGCAGACCGTTTGCGCGAGAAGGCTGGTATCGGTGATTCAGGTCTCTCAGCGAAACTCTTTGCATACGGTGGTTGAGTTGGTAGCTGGAGGTCTGTTGATAGTCCTGGGCCGGACTGGCTGTATGACGAGGCTCTCGAAGTCATCGATGATCGTGCTTGCTGTTGCGAGAACACGCTACCATTCGCTGAGGCTCTAAAATTCGAAGCGACTGACGAATTTGTCGATGTAGAGAAGCGTTCGTATTGCGCTGCGGGTACGTATGCTGGGTTTGAGGTGAGCCAGAAAGGGGGTTGTTGGACTGAATATTCTGTTCCTTCATCAGTCACTCGGCCTTATAGTGTTCTGACGATGGAATGTTGTACCTGTGTAGGCGGGGTCGTACGTCCAGCCATGCTGAAACATAGCTTCTTGCTGTCCGCCTGTGTGCTCGACTTGGGGAAACACAAGGTCATCCAAGTTCAAATCCATTTCTATGACTGTTCTGATATCGATATTAGAGGCGAACCAGCGCCAGAGTCTCGACTATTAATGCTCAAGGTGAGAGCGTAGGAAACTCCAAAAGGTCGCACCTCGCTGAAAGGCGGGGAACTGGAGCTGAACGAAAGGAGAAAGGCCCACGCGACCACCACTGGAATCAGACCAGATGGCTGCTCCTTGCCTCATGGTGACCGATCTTAATAGCACGGTACGTGAGGCTCGAAGGCAGCAAGATCCGTCCTAAAGTGGTTAGTCTTAGAGATAGTTCACCTGAAACGCGGCCGCAGAGCGCGCCTCTGGCAGCGGGATCGTTTCGTTTCAGCGGTCAGCGCACGGTGCCACATCAATGACAATGGTTGGCCGTTGAATGGCTGCACAGGGGCGCGGCATGTTTTGTGCGGTCCTCCACACCGTGCATACGTTCATTTGTTTGCTGGGCGAGTAAAGAGACAAGGCGCCGAGCGATGTTCAGGGAGGAGAAGGCTGGAGCGGGGAGGCAGCCGCGTCTCGTTCGCTAAGCAGGCTGTCGTCATCACAGATGCCTCACACCGGAATGCATCCACATGGCATTACTATTCGCGAGGTAACACACAGTTTATCGATATACCTCTTAGCCGGGAGAGTGCTCTTTGTCTGCGAGGCTGCCCTCGACCCTTGTTCACCAGAGCCTCGAAGCGCGGGGCACCCCGACGTGGGGACAAATGCCAGACTTGTTCATTCCTTAGATACTATGTTACTATTCAAAGAAAGACCGTCCATGCCAGAACAAAGAGTCACAGATGTGGGTTTCTTGAGATATCATGAGTGTTGTTGGTTTTGTACAAGTGCTGCTCGCTATCAATGTGGGATGTGCAAGAGACATAGTTCAAAAGTGGGACAAATTAAAAGTCAATCGAGCTTGAAAGTGCATCATTGTTGTGCTGCTGAGCAGCTACGTATCGACCTTGGACATGGCCTCGCCTGCTGAATACCCCTCTGCTGTCTACAGCTCCTGATCAACCTCCTCCCGAGACGTCTCTGGTTGTCTTGAGAGCTACCATCCGTTCAGGGCCTGTTCGCACGCTGGGCACTTCTCAGCTGCTGGAACTTGTACCAGAACTCCCGCTCGGCTGGGTCGACGTCTACGTCGCAGGCAGCGACGAAGCTGTACCCGAAGGCCTTCTCCGCGAGCCATGGGGAGGCCAACATGAAGTTATTGAAGGCCTCGACGTCGAAGTTCGCCATCAGCTTCCAAAGGAGGATGCGATGGAGGACGGCGCCGGGGAGATCCCCGATGTGAGCGCTGGGGAGTCCAGGGCGGGGAGGCGGGCTCTGGGCGGTGGCTGCGAGGGTGCTGGAGGATGACATTGTGCGGTTGTGGGTGTGGTGTGGTGTGAGGGTATGATATGGAGGTGTCTAAGGGCGGAGTGGTCAGTCATGCTGGAAGCACATGTAGTGCTCTAGCCTTCGGTTACTTACAGATGCTGCTGCAAGCTTGGGTGTGGTGGGGTGAGGTTGCGCTGGAGTTGGCTTGCGAGGCGAAGATGGTGTCGGCAAAGTCGAGGTGATGCACTGTGCGAGATTTTATAGCTTGAGCCCTTGGCCCATGCTCATGTGAAGTGGCCAGGAGGATCCAGTGACATCAGACTCGTGCCTAACCACCACTGCTGTACTGCTTGCAAAAATGCACACAGTCCACCTTTTACTCGTGATCCTCCTCCAATCCTTTGCTGTCTTGCTGGATGGTGCTTTTCTGCTGAGTTGTTGTTGTGCAGCTGCACATCCCCTCCCCTTCCGCGCCGCTCCCCGTACACTCACCACCCCAGCACAACAACCCACAACCAGACACTCGCTCTGGATGCAGTGCATCCGTCGCTTCTTGATCCAGGGCTGCCGGTGTACCGCAGAATTGCTCTTCTCTTTCTGTCTCACACGCGATCTTCAACTCAAGCTCTGCTCTTCAGCAGCACCTTGGCCACAGCACTCTCTACTCACGTCTGCATGAAAAACGTAGCTGCAGCGGAGATGAGGAGAAAACAGCATCCTCGAACGTATCAATGGGCGCTGACCATAGCGGAGAGGGCCGGTCTCGAGGGTTCGCTGATTGGGATTGCAGCGCCGCCTTGCGGCTCTTCGATACAGCGAGGTGAGATACCGAAACATGGTTAGTCACTTACCCAATGAAACAGACAAATTAACTCGGATGCTCTTCCAGCGGCATCGTCTCACCTTGTGGACTGCAAGAGCCCGTTGCCTTTGCACGCCCTCTCCTCCGTTACTCCACCCTTACCTGCCTCGGCGGCGCGGACCATAAGGCAAACGAGTACAGCCTCGGGCTACAAGCCTATCAACCACAGCACAGAAGAGAAGCCTTGACATCGCGGGAGATGCGCCTGGTGCAAGCATGCTAACTGCTCGGCGCCAGGATCTTCCTCTACACGGGCAACTTTGGGCGAAAGCTTACGTCGCCAAGCATAGCCACCGCAGGAAAACACAAAGTATTCCTTCAAGATACTTGACCTCAGAACCCAGCAACAAGGGCTATAGTGCTTCATCCGAGACTTTGACAAGGCTGGCCTGTACTATCCAGCGCCACGCGACGACGAGGGGAAGTCGAGAGGAAGTGATCGAAATAGACAATGACACGGTGAAGCTGTGACAGCGCGAGCTGAAGAGCTTCGAGGGTACAGACTATACATTGGTTAGGTCTCATACAAGGTCGAGGTCGATCCATACTCAGATCGAGCATTGTTGATTTAGGCTGAACATTCAGACCGAACAGGCAGCGCAAACAATGAAGCATGCGGGTCGACCGCCGGCTGCGATATAAAGCAGAACCAGGAGGCGACATCGGAACACAGTTGCGGCTTTTCGGTCGGTAACGCCTGTTGACGACTTCGAGACCCGACTTAGTAACGTTAAAAGAAAGACGGGGCACAAAGAGCTGAAAGACTGGAAGAGCAGAATCTGAGACAGAGAGAGCATGGATATTGCTGCATCGACAAAGACAGGGTCGGCTTCCATGGGAGATAAACAAAGAGCAGAAGTCGAGGAACAATGCGCCCACCTGCGACTGCTGTGCTGAGCAGTTCGCGTGGCATCATTGGCCGTAAATGCCAAAACGAATCCAGGGCCAGCACCAGCCGGCAACTCGTGGGTCCGCCGACGGTCATAACAACTCGGGTTACGCTGAGATACTGCGATGTGTCGACACGGACGGTTCTGGCGCGACCTGGTCTATCTCAATCCCTCGCGACGATCAATCGTTTGACGAGTTCCTCGGGCTTCAGCTGGTCCAATACCTACAGCTGCTGCACCAGCTTCGTTGCAGACATGGGGTCGCTTCAGTATGCAAGTGCATCTGATGCGTCTCTGCTCATCAGCGCTTGGGCCACCTTCGCATCAAGAAACGGAACAATCGTGAATATATTGGTTTAGGTCGACCGAGAACGGTAGCCGTGCCAACGGAGAACCGGCTGCAGCTCCTCAAGGGCTTGGAAACTGAGGGACTGGCAACAGTTCTTCCAATCGCTCTGCAACTGCTGCGCATCGTTCGTTGAAAGGTTCCACGGAGGCTTGCAGCAGCATGGTCCAATCCGTCACATCCTGGAGTTTCGTGCCAACAAGTGCAGAACAGAGGTCATGATGTGTTTCGTCTATGAGTCCACTGTCCACATCGAGGCTCTTGATGATTCCGTGATGCACATTCATGGTAATGCCGGGTCCTTCTGCGAAGTCGAGCTTCACGTCGAACTGCGGCGTTTGCGCCCACATCCAGTCTTTTGTCTGCAGCTATCAGTAATGATCTACAGCATCAAGATACAAATGGCTTACACGAAGCTCATCATAGCCTTTTCTGATGTCAGGGATGTTCAGATATTCGTCGCCGACCGTCGCAGCAACATTGATCTCGCCAACATTGGCGTACATGGCGGCGAAGACATCCTGCAATCGTTCTCGATAGGCTTTCAGGTCCAAGCCAATGTTCGAGACAGGCGAGCTGACGCTTTCGACACCCTTGGCCTCGATGTTGTGTTTTGCTGGGGACCGCAGATACTGCGAGATGATGTGCAGGTTTGGCGACTCCAGCAATGTCGTCGCATGGTGCAAAGCTCTCTGTCGCGTGAGCTTGTATGCCGATCCAGACACCTTCAAGGGCTTCGGCACGCCACCATCGATTGTGTAGGGCGTGCGATGCGTATCGTCCGAATCACAAGGGCGCCTTTCGTGCCCTTGGTCCAAGACGATATCGTGGCGTTCGTTGACCCTGGCTCGCTCGATGCCCTGTTTCCGCAATGCACGCACGACCATCTCGGCATGTTTGTCTCTGGTGAACTCAGTCCGCGGGCAGGTGATGCTCCAATTGAGGTTTCCCTCGTCGTGGAAGACAGTGCCGCCACCAGAGCGCCGTCGCACGAGCTCAACAGCGCCTATCCCAGGAGGCTCCGTATCCTTCAGGCCTGTCGTGCCAGTTGCAGCGTTGAGGATGCCCAGATTGACCTCGCTCCACGGGTTCTGGTTCCGCCCTATCACCACGCACGGCCGGTTCACGTACAGGAAGAGGATCGTGCTATCTGGCGGCGACTTGCGCAGGATATGGTCTTCGATGCTGAGGTTCAGATACGGATCGCTGCTGCGCGAGACGTAGCTCTGCAGCTTGTTCGAAGGGTTCGACAGGTTCTCTGTGAACGACGAATAAGTCCGGCGCGCGTGCAAGGACCGCTGTAAATGGGGCGCAATCCGTGGACGGCGCTGCAAAGTGCTGCAGCATGCAACGAGACTTTTGGAGAGAAGCGACAGCTGCAGACCCCTCGAAGGTGCCATGGTGCTCGACCGTAGGGATGGTGATGGAGTTTGGGAGCTCTACATGCTGCGAGCTCCCGACGCGCGCCAAACTGCCGGGCGGTGGGCGGCCCGCCTCGTGTTTTCTGAACGTCAAGACTCAGGCTTCGACATTCCACCCCGACAAAAGGAACGTTTCGACGCGCCTTCTGTGCGATTGTTGATGCGTCTCGAACAATCCAACCGTAAATCATATCGACTGGAATCGTAGGCCTGCTGACAGCGCGTCATCCGCTCCCAGGCGCCCTCACTTGAGGCCAGCTCAATCTGGCCCCTTCTTCACGAAGCAGTACGGAGTGACACAAGTCATCCACCCTCTTTGTGGCCCTACGTGTGCTCGGTCGACAGTAAATCCTTCTGTCGTCAAGTAAACTCACCCTTGGATCTCATTTCGCGTCCGCTCCTGCTGCCGCGTTCACCGCATCCTGGAGTCAAAGCCTGAGTAGTCTCTCCTATACTTTTCAGGTCTTCTTCATATGTCATCTTCGCGCTTCTCTGCCTTTACATAACGCGCAGACATTCCGTCTGATTGAAAGCGCATCCTTGCTCGACACAACTTTCCCGTCACCGCTTGATCCATGAGCATAGCTTGCTGCTGTCATATCGACCCGTCAAACGATGTGACAGCGGCTTCTCCCTGTTTGTATCGCCGCATTACTTGTCTCTATCTGTGAACCTGTTGCTCTTCATCGTAGAGGTCACGTAACAGGTTCGGACGAATACCTTGCTGGGAGAGGTCACGCCTTTGAGGGAGCTCGCACACAGGATCAACATCCCCAAAGGCAATCTCCAACAGCATGCTCTCTGCATACGAAGCAAGCCAGCGAGCGAGCGCCATCTGGTTGGCATGATCCATACCGACCCGAGTGCAACAGCACAGGATATCCCTCTGGCCATATCGCTGCCGCCCCGTCCCTGTTTCGGCTGCGATTTGACTTGGCTACCTCCCAAAAGCTCTCTTTCACCCACAAGACGCGCAACATCCCTCGCGCCTACACACATGGCTCTCGCGGTGGTCAACACCACCAAAATCCAAAAAGGAAGGGAAAAGCTGGCCATTGGTTATATCAACGTCTCCGTCTGGGTTGTTTTTATCAGACTCATGGTGGCCCGGTGGCTGCTCGCTCCACTGCTGTAGACAAACGTCCCAGGTTCGAATCTGGCTAACAGCAGTTTTAGGTCCCCC
>JUDZ01009389.1:0-20875 GCA_000812845.1 Stagonosporopsis tanaceti | reverse complement strand
ACAAAACAAGTGTGTCACTGTACCTTCTTTCAACCTACTTTCTAGTAATGTCTCACATGGTACGGATCCTCCTGGAGCCTCAGCCAATGGTTTTCAATATCATACGAGGCTGCCTGCAGGCAACACCGCCCTAACATTCTGAGTCAATGAATATGATACTTGCCTGAGTCAAGTTTGCAGCGTGTTGGACATCATTTAAAAGCCGTTGTATCGTAGTATTGGTGGCATCGGCAAGCAATACTTTCGCCATGGGTTCTCGTTCAACCAAAGTTGGCGGTGCGGTGCACTCACACGTGGACGCTGTTGCCTCACCGGTCGCACCTACCCAACAAAACCACGAAACAAGTAATGACACAAACGAGCTGGGACCCTTCCAAGGCCAGGAATCTCAGCCTGCCCGACCCGTCCTGTCTTTACAGCGGCACTGCGACGATAGTGACCTCGAAACCTCGACCCAACAGACTACTCCCTCTAGGCGCCGGTATAGCGAGCCCGCGAGAACAGCGACTATGGCTACGCAACTGAATACGCACGGGGTGCGACACCTTGCAGCTTTCGAGGCCTTTGTTGCAGAACGCGACCTGATGGTGATCGGTACTGTTGGCGAGATTCTTGCCAATCCAGACTCGATCGCACCTGTCCAAGAAGAGAACAAGGACCCCGAAGGACCAGAAGTACAATGTGTAGCCTGTTGTTCGCATTTACCAAACGAGAAGGACTCGACGTTCGCTAAGGAAGTTATCAAACCATGCAGATGTAACAGCGCCTACTGCATTCCCTGTGTCAAGGATATGTTTCTCAAGGCCTGTAAAGACTCTACTCGGATGCCCCCACGATGCTGCGTACAGATCCATCTTCACTACGTCAAGCCTCATCTTACAGCGGAAGAGATTGTTGCGTACAAGCTGAAATATGAGGAATGGAGCACACCTCAGCCTTTTTACTGCCCGACACCGACATGTTCGTCCTTCATCCCAGAGCGGCTATTGTCGCAGCAAAGAAACAAGGGCAAGGTGGACTCTGGTATTGGACTTCCTGTTCCATCTTACATCCAGTGCCCGAAGTGTAAAGGCGAAATCTGCTTTGGCTGCCGGCAAGTGGCCCACCCAGACAGTCTCTGTGCAAATCTAGATCTTGGTGTCGATGCAGACACTGCAGCACTCCTGAAGGCATGGGGCTACAAGCGCTGCCCAAAATGCAGCCAAGGTTTGAAACGTATGTATGGGTGCAACCACATGGAGTGTAGATGTGGAGCGCATTTGTGCTGGGGTTGCATGAAGAGCTGGAATGATTGCGAAGGTGGTTGCTATGAGCAAGAAGATGACGAAAGTGAAGGCGAGTTCGAACCTGATGAGCCTGAACCTCTTGCTGGAGGGGACAACAACAGTTCAGATGGCGCGAGGACGGATAACACAACACGAAATGACGCGACTGAGGCGGGTATTACTTCGCGAGCAACCGAGGAGGTTATGAATGATGCCCTTACAACTCCATTGCCGACGCCTCGGCCACGCAACCTGGATGGTGGCTCAGCACGTTATTGGGCAGATGAGGATTTCGACTTTGGCGCAGAGCCTACGGACGACGTTCAAGACAAGACTTGGAACTGCTACCATGACTTCGAGCCTTACGCAATTTCACTCACAGAGGCAATCTCGACGTCTCATCTAGCGCATGAAATGGAGTGCGTCAAGTGCTGGTCCACTATACAGCCTGATATCGAAATACAGTCAGGTACCCCCCCTTCAACCATCATGCCACGTCCACAAACTCCTGTTGCCAGGCAGCGCCAAGGTCACCGCGGTCGTGGACGTGGCACGATGGCTAGATTGCGTCCTGCAGCGTACGTGCCACCCCGAGGTCTGGTTCGGTCAGATGCTACAGTCGGTACTGCACCACACCTCACGGCGCGGCTTCCCATTGGCAGCTCGAGGCCTTCAGGGGCACGGTAGGATCCTATGGAGGGCGTGCAGATCGGATTGCAAGCAGATGCCAAAGACTCTGAGGCTGGCACGAAACCTAAAACTGCAATATCAGGTCCCAACGTTTTCAGCAGCGTATCCACAACATACAGCGTGGCACAGGAGTGTACCAGGTGCAGTCTGCTTGTCTGCAAAGCATGCGCTGATTCGATCCTCGCACGACAGCAAGAAGACGTTGACAAGGCAGAAGCAGATGAAGAGATGCAGCCAGAGGAGGACACAGAAACTGAACGCGAACCGCGAGGAAGCGTAGAGATAACGGCTACGTCTCGCAACGATGAGCAACCAACTCCTTCCCAGCTAGACTGATCAGGTCCTTTTCTTGCTGGCTTACCTCGTGGAGTTCGTAGGTGTGATGCGCGTCTTTGTGACCACTTGGTCCTGGTCTGGCGTCATGGGCATAGCGAGGGCGTTGATTCTGGGTGCAAGAGTTCTCCTAGTACAACATTTGCATTATACACACAATCCATAGTTCCAACAAGCTGGAGAAGGGGGGCTGAAGCTCCTATACATCTTGCGTGGACAGGCTATCGGATACTTGACTTTTGCGCACTGCCAGTGTCGAACGAGTTCTGCACTTCTTCACGTCTTGGTCTGGGGTTCCAGCTGCCGGCTCGAGGGCTAGGTCGGCAGTCTCACTCAATGGCTGAAGACATTCTCCAGTGTATGAAACATACGTCTGCCTCGCCTGGTAGAAGCATCGCGATTTGTTACAGTTAGTGCAGTGAGAACCTAGGGTAAGGCGAGTGTTGCGCTCTCGTAATGTTGGTACATAAGGGACACCACGAGTGTGAAGACAGACGAATTTGTTCATCCTCGACAACGTGTATTGTTTTCTGCCAGTGTTACATACGCATCTCGGAACTTGCCTATTTTACTTCTTCCTTGTCAAGGCTGGCGAGATAGGGAGGACGACTGACATCACACCGATCTGAAAGGATTAGTGAATAGCTGTACGTGAGCATAAGACACTAAGGTTGATCGTGCAAACAATTTTCATTCAGATCAAGAACATAACGACCCCGAAGGGGACTGAGTCGTGGGCCAAACACAAACAAGGAGTTCACCGCACTTTAAGAGAGAAATGTTGACACCGATAGATGAAATGGTTTTTCCTGCCGTCCGTCCTTTTACAGAATCCTTATATGGTGTCCAGCTCCTCCGTTCAATCGTCCCTTCATGAGATCGCTTTGTTGTCGTATCGTAGAGACGTCGGTGGTGCGAACGCCAGGCACGAGCTGCAGGAGTCGTGCCAGTAGTCGACGCAATGTCGAGGGGCGTCTATGCGCCGAGGCTAGGGAAAGCGCTGGAGTCAGCGACGTTGGGGGCGTTGCCGCGGGCGCCGCCACGGGGAGCAGCAGCAGCAGCAGGGGCACCACGGCCCTCGCCACGGCCACGTCCACCACGGCCCTCGCCACGAGCGGGACGGTCACCACCACGGGGACGTCCCTCACCACGGCCCTCGCCGCCACGGAAAGAACCGCGGCCCTCGCCACGGCCACGGCCGCCACGGTCACCACGACCGCCGCGGGCACCACCCTCACGGGGAGGGGGAGCGAGCATGCGCTCGCTGTCGAGCTCAACGTGAACCTTCTCCTTGCGCTGGCGCTCACGCTTGGCCTTGCCGCCGGAACCGGCGAAGAAGTCCTCCTCCTGACGCTTGACCTGGGTACCCTCGGGGAAGTTCTGGGAGCTGCCCTCGTTGGGCTTGCGCAGGTTCTGCTCGCCAAGCTTCAGCTTCTTCTCAGCCAACTCGGCGAGGTAGGCAACGTAGGACTTGGAGTTGTCCTCGGGCTCGGCCTCAGCAGCCTCGGCCTCGGCATCCTCCTTGACAGCCTCCTTCTCCTCCTTCTGGGCGATAGCCTCACCGGCCTGCTCGTCAGCAAGCTCAGCCTCGCCAGTCTCGGCGCCCCAGCCGTGGGCAGCCTGCTTCTCGTGCTCGCTGTTCGAGGTCAGAAATGCACTTGTTTGCTTTGAGGTTGTGTGTCATACCCAAGGCCGGTCTTTGAGTGACGGTCATCCTGACGGGCACCACCACCACCACCACGGCCTCCACGGGCACCACCACGGGAACCGCGGCCGCGGCCTCCACGGCCACCACGCTGCTCAGGCTCTGGAGGAGATCAGTATGTGGTCATGAAGTTGGAGAGCAAATGTACTCACCGCCAGAACCACGTGCGCGGTTGCTGCTGGCACCGACACCGCGATCCCTAAAGGCTGTGTGCCGTTAGTCCATAGTCCCAATTGCCCATGTTACCATCCGTTGCACCAGTCGTGCTGCATCTTCAGTGGAATGCCTGAACGTACCGTTGTCGTTGGCGTTGTTGCTCTGCTTGGCGCGGCTCTGGTTGCCCTGGCGCTCGACAGGAGGAGCGGCCTTGACGTCGGAAGCGTCGCGCTTGCCGTGCCTAGGGGTGGCCTTGTCGATGGCCTTTGTCGGGGGCTCAGCCGGCCTGTTGGGGTCGAGCTCCGGGTCGTTGCCTGCGGGGTCATGAGCGAGTTTTCGCGAGCGGTGAACTTCAAAATAGCATACCCAGCAGCTCGTACATGTTCTACAATCGTTGTTAGCTGGGACTCTTCTATGTGGATAGCTCCAGGCGCCCCATTGAGAGTTGCAATGCAGCGCGGGGCTGCCGCGGACGCTGGAGCGAGGTGCAAGCTCACCTTGGAAGCAATTGTCGTCATCTTGATGGTTTAGAGCGCCTTGTGCGCTTTGCCCTCCTAGATGCGCAATCTGCCGGGGTAAAAAGGAAAATGCGAGAGCTGGCCCTACGGTTCTAGGGACTGGACTCTCGGTGGTGGCTCTCAAACGAGGTGTTGACGCTGGTGGAAGCACGCTTGTAGCCAGGCAAGGAAATTCGTGTGGGTTGGTTCGCTTAGTCAATTACAAGGTGGGGCACGGGCCTCGACGTGTACTCGAAAGAGCGCATGACGCTGCAATTACTTGTGCGTGCAGCATGCCAGCTATGGTCTGCATCACTTCTACGTTCACCTACAAAGCGTTATGGCAGAGGTTTGATGCTGCCTGTGCTGTGTTGGAGGTCGCTGTCTCAACATTTGGCCCGATTCGCTAACCGAAGCAGCTTGGACTCGAGTCAACGTCATCCCGAGGTTGCTGGTTGTGTGTGGTAGTGTTTGTTGCGCCCTTGCATTGGACGTTGAGCATTGGTTTTGGTATCCATGTATGTACAAGGCAGCAGTTGGCCTCTCAATCGAGTGACCGACTGCGCCAGAGAAGGGCCCGACTTGTTCCCTTCCAGCCAATTCGATCGTATGTCCGTTGCGTAAAGAACCGTGAACAGCTGATTCAGCCTGAACAGACCCATTGATGCTCCTCCCAACTCGCGAGGAAGAGCTGTCCAAAAAGCTCAATTCCTTATCAAAAGTGTCGCTTAACCGTACAACTGAAACGTCTATAAATTGAGAAGAAAACAATGATGCTCCTGCATCTTATAAAAACCAGAACTTTTTTAAATGGTGCCAGGTCTATGGCCACCGGTTGCCGTGATTTGAGGAACGCCGTTATGCTGCCTGACAATGTCGAAGCCAGTTCTGACGCCCGCTGAAGAACACATTAAAAACGTATCGGTTGAGAAGATTCCTGATGTCGAAGGTAGGTGTCCTATATATCCTCCTCTTAACCTAATCATATTCATCCTTGCGTCGATCATCTCGATTCGTACATGGTGGGAAAGTGCATGCTAGCAGATAGTCCGAATGGATCTGCATCCAGCATAGGATCGTAGGGGTCGAAGAGGTGGTTCATGTTATTGAACGGCTGGTTACCGTCATTTGGTGCCAGCGTGGCCGGGCTTGCGAACGGAGGGTTCTGCGCGGGTGGCATCGGTGGGGGCATGCTATTCGCAGGTGGGAAGTTGTGATGTGGGAAGGGGCCGGGGCCGGCCGATTGATCGCTCGGTTCGTCGTGCTCGTAGTTGTCGGCTTGTTCATCATACTCCTGCTCTACACGCCAATCAGCCTAGGATTACAGGGTCCTATACCTAAGTATGGGAAGATAGGGGTCAGCTTGCCTAGTTGGTTCATGTGGTCCGAGTACTGTGTCTGGTAGAAAGAGGAGGGTCCACTGCTCTGAGTTATACCATTTGCGCTGGGACCAACTGTAGATACGCCCTGGATGCCATTTGTAGGGGCCTGATTTGCAATTGGCCTCTGTGGGCCTGTCATCATAGGGTTAAAGTTGGACCTGGGCGGCTGTGGCCGCAATTGCTGCTGCTGCTGTTGTTGTTGCTGCTGCTGTTGCTGCTGCTGCTGAGGTGGGATAGGCCCAAAGTTGGGTGACACAGTGTGCCCCTGAGGCATGAAGTTGGGCGAGCGCGTTGCTGACTGAGCAGGTGAGGACAAGTGAGAGCCAGGAGTAGGCTGCGATAGAGGCGAACGCTGGATAGGGCCATCGGGCTGTATCATGGGTAAACCATTGGTACCATCAACCTTGGGTGGCCCCTGCAATGATCGCCTCTGCTGCTGTCTATTCAAGATTGCACGTTGCTGGAGAGGAGGTTGGTTTGGAGACGCAAGTGCAGAAGCCGCAGGCCTCGTAGGGCCAAGGTTGGGACTGCCAGTCTTCGCGCGCAGCTCAGCCTGGACGTCAATGCCTGGAGGAGCATGGGTTAGCGCGTGTCGAGTTTGTGCTTTCAGATGAGCAGTCGTTACCTTTCTCCAGTAAGACTCTCTCTAGCAGAGAGTTCTTATACCGGAGCATAAGACATTCGTCGGCGGCATTGCGGTGACTGTTCTGCAAGTTCTGCAGCGTCTCCTCATGGTGCTTAATGGTGCTCTCTAGTTGCTTGATGTACTCGGTTCGTCGCTCGCGGAAGGCGGCTTGCGCCTGCCTGTTGCGCTGCTTGCGCTCTTCCGAGGTGGCATAGATCTTACGGCGCTTGGTTAGTCCAATTCGTGACAAGTCATATGGCTGCGCAGTTACGGCGCTCATGATGGGCAAGATAGTGCGATTATGGGTGCACGGAGAGGCTCACGGGTTTGCGACCGCCTTTGCGCTTCTGCTGCTGCGGGTTTTCCTGGGTATATGTCTCCGCCTGGCCCGGCTCGGGAGAGTCTTCGATAGAGGACGTCGAGCCCTCGCGCGGGTCCTCTGCCTTGCCCACGGGAGCCGTCATAGCTGTTACGCTATTATCGCCCATCTGCGTGCACCGCACCCCTCCGATCTGATAGAGGGGCACAGGAGCGCCAAGGAGTGAGATAGACGCGACAAGCAGGCGTCGACAGGTGCGGCAGGAGGCTCAGTATCGGCTAAGCGCGCGCTGGGGTAGACAGCCGCAGCACTGGGTCGAGAAGCGATTGCGTTTGTTTGGGGGTTTGATAATGTCTGATAAGAGTCCAGGGAGTGAAGCGCTGTGGGTGGCCGCGCTGAAGTTGTGAGGTAAGCTCTTGGGTAATGAAAACGAAAGAGGGCCAGCGGAGGGGCGGAGGTGCTGGACTTCAAAAGGCGGGCGGGCCACGTCCAGTTCCAGTTCACGGTGCCGAGCGCAGCTGTGTGTGCTGGAGGGCTGCTCTGCAGAGGACAGCTGATGGCAGCGAATTGCAACCGAGCGCCCGCTGATGCCGCCTGCACTCGATTCTGGCCAAGGCCTGCGGAGATGCGGTTGGCGGACCAGCTCAAATTTTTCTTCGCGGGGTGCGCTCTGCATCACCGCTGCCCTCGAGACTCAGTGCATCGTGGAGGAGCCCACGGGAGCCGTACAAGGCAGGGACTGCCGATACGGCCGCCAGCACCGCTTGCAGCGTAGCAGCTGTCTAGCTCCCGCGCCACCAGGCAGAGTTTGTCGAGCATCTCCGGCTTCTCCCAGCTGCCAGCGCGAGCCTCAGTGTTATCAGGCCTGCCTGCTCCCCAGAGCGCTGCGGATGCGTGGGCGGCGTCGTTGCGTGCAGCATGCATCGCTCATGAACTTTTTGCGTCTCTTTGCGGCAGCGCGCTGCCAAAGCCGAACGCCTGCCTCCAGCGGAAAACGACCTCGGGCGGCACGCTCCCTGCACCGAGGCCACGCCCTGTGAGACGTCAAAGACTCGCCATGAAGTCACTGCACGCGCAGATGCCAGGCCATGGCGTCGTAAGGCTGACAATGCATCACCCTGATGTGATGTTTGGGGCCAGAAAAAGCATCTGCACGCACACGCCTGCGCACATCGCTCGGAACAAGCAATTCATCCTTTCATCTGATCTGGCTGCTGTGCATAATCCGCCGCTGTGTACAGTGTATGTACCTACATACACCCAGACACCGATCAACATACCAACAGGAGCCTCATGCACAAACACTGATGAGCATGCCGGAGCCATTGCAGAGGCTGACCACAGGGGCTTGGCCTGCACCCCGCTCGACTGGCGCCAGCACGCGCACGCCTCTGATTCGCGCGCACTCGTAGGGCAGTCTTTCCGATACGTCCGCTGCTGAAAATTCGCACTCTGGAACCACTCTTTGCCAGTCTGTCGCCCTGAAGTGCGAGCTGTGCTCCTATCCCGATCCGGTAAACAAAGGTCATGCGCTGCATCGGCTGCGAACAGGTGACCTGGACACGGTCCACGGCTCAAGAGTCGAGACTCGTACGAGCCTTCTGGTTTCATGTTCACCGCAGCCGCCATGGACCTCGTGGGCTTTCCGGGCCGACTTCGTGTCGACAGCTTGTTGCATTGCTTGACGTCTGATTCAGATGGGATGAGCATGTCCGGCAGAAAGTTGTGCTAGAAGCTTGCCTCTATCTGATGAAGGTACATGAAGACACAAAAGAGCTGAGGGCGATTGCAACCCTGTCGGTGATATTCGAGGTCATGTAGAAAACCAAAATATGTGGTGAAGGTAAGATACAACAGCTCACGCAAAGATGACCAGAAATCACCGCTCCTGCTTTGGACGAGGCTGGTAAGTAATATCAACACTCTGGATTTCAGCACTATGCAATACAAAAACTCCATAAGCATGCCTCAGGGATTAGTAAAATTGCACTCGTATGTACCACTTCAAGTTCGAGGTCCCTGTCCGTTCAGCCTTCCTTCTGTTTTCGGTCTGCGCATCTTGCACGTGTATCAACTTCCTGTCATGTACGATGAACCGAAAGCGCTTACCACGCAGTTGCGAGCCTCGCATGCAGCGTCCACAGTGCTACGCATCACTACTATGCACACCTCGGACGACAGGCCTCTCCCAAATCTGGATATCGAGCATTGACATAGCTCACATGACTTTTCTCCTGTTTTCAGCAGTTACGGATACAGCATCAATCACTCGGTCGATATATAACCAGCAATTGCCAGCTCCCTAATCCGCAGATCACGATACAATCACGATACAATCACGCGCGCTTGCAACACGAGGGAGCGCAGCACTTGGATAGGCTGCGATGACTTTGGCCGAGCTTGCTGGACGGCTGTTGAAGGGTACAGGTCACTCGCAGTCGCAGCCAGGTGCAAATCTATACTCGGACGCTCGACCTTCTTTCGAACGAGTGAACGGGACATCATTCATTGCGTTCCCTGAAGCTGGAAGCAGTCGATACATGGGCGGCGGAGCCTCGAACAGCAATACGTTTGGCGAATCCAAAGCACCTTCTGTACATGCCCCATCGTGGGGCAAGACTCGACCCCTGTCCGACATTCGTGAGCTTACTGAACCGAGCCTGGTGGATACGATACCACGAAAGCTACTTTCGGACTGTAGCCTTCCTCGTAACATATCACGATCGGATATATCACGGAAGCCCTCCACGACGTCAAGGCATCGCCCAAGTACCGATGCTCGACGAGGTGACAACCAACATTCGGAGAGAAAGAGCAGCATCGAGAGTAATTGTGGCAAATCTTTGTACAAAGGCCGTTCTTCTAGGACGCCGTCGCCACCAAGTCCTGCAGACGACAATAGCTTTTCCAGTGTATACAGCGTTCCGCCCGGCAGCGTCCCTCCTCGATCCTCTTCACGTGCGCATGCCCGCAGTTCTTCTCGCACTCGACAGGTTTTTGGGCCTTTGCCATCGTCCACCACCCAACGACTACCTACAAACACTACAGCGCATGAACAATCGGCACAGGCGCTACCTTCTGCAGGACACTTTGGCCACACCATACCTTACCATGGCCAATCTTCATCACCTTTACGACATGTCGCTACTCGAATAGATCCTACACTGCATACTACAAGTTGCGGGACACCTTGTCGAACTTTCATTCGCAAGCCGCTTTCGAAGGAGCTTCTCGAATTCCCTACGCATCGCCATCCTCGAATCGAGCTCGGGCTAGACCTCTCAGCTGGCATATTCGTGGGCGGAGGTTCAATCGAAGGCACTATTCAGATTAGTATCGACGATGCAGAGCGAATACGTCACAGAAGGACCCTGGATATCGCCCGCATATCGATCGATTTGCTTGGTATAGAAGAGATGAGTGGGAACAGACGATGTGTCTTTCTAAACCTTGCAACGGAATTGGTCGATGAAGACCATCCTCCACCTCAACACATGGTCTACGATCAGAAACCGATCGGTTCTAGCGACCTGTTCTGGCACCTAATGCCCTCTGTCACCCACTTGACATTCAACTTGAGCTTACCACTGGACGTTGGTCCCCCACCATTTCATTCCAAGAACGCACGTATTCGATACACACTTTGTGCATCACTCCTCATTCGTGATCAAGGCAAACAGTACATTGTCAGGACCTCGGACGATGTCACTGTTCTTTCAGTATATGATCGCAAGTACCCTACAATCTACTGTGAGGACTTCTCTAACGTCTAGGCAGCCGAGAAAGCTCTCATGTCTCTTCCGAGCCCTCTTACAGCCTCAGATGAATGGGTCAAAGCCCGCGATACGTCCCTTGATATCGTACGAGTAACAGCAGGTCTCCACAGACAAGTTTGGGTCAGCGGAACCAGCATCTATGTCGATGTGCATATCGCGAACAACAGCCGCAAGACAGTCAAAAAGATCGAGCTTCAGTTGGAACGAGATATATTATACTACAAACACGTTCGTTTGGTAGTGTTTCTAGTTGCTGTTGTACTTCGCTGATGTACCATTTTTGCAGGCCGCTGCATCGACCATGGAGAAATCTGCTGGCCAAGCACGCATATTCGACGACAATGAACGCTCCGTTCTCAGCAGGAGTCTAGTGAAGCAGGGCGCCGCTGGCTGGCATGGCATAGAGAATCGTCAAACACACATACGTACTTGTGATCTCGAAGTGCCTCGCGGTCATGCTACGGTCAAATGTGGTATGGCCAGGCTCATTAACCCGAGACGAAGATTCACTGACAGTCTGCAGGTAAATATTTCGAAGTACGGTACTTCCTCAATGTCATCGTTGGCAGCGCACACACGTTAGTCGTCATACTGTTCAAAGAGGTGGCCCTCGTTTGCTAAAGTTGCATAGCAAGTTAGTTACTGTTCAGCTTCCAATCGTACTCATTCATATGGTAATGGCTCTGATCCCCAACCTTACTACACATCACTAACCATATGTAGAACTCTCTCGACGTGGTGCCGAATTCAGTCGCGCAGGTGGCTCTGGCCATCGAGGAAAAGCGCAACGCATACATCCAACAACATGGAAATTCTCCATCTGGACTTGTTCGGAAGCGTTCACAGTCCGTTCAGGGCCGCGCCTTCGCTGCACCGCGGATGCAATCGCTAGATCGCATGCGAGCGCAGGTAGAAGACTTGCATGAGCTTGGAGAAATACTCGATCATAGTCCCCGCAAGTATGCTATCCGTCGTATGGAATCAAACTGGGACTATCATACACCACCTTCCAATCGCAAGGGCAGGGTTGTTGACGAAGGCATAGCAGCGGAGCTGCAAGATCGACTGCGAAGGGTCCGCTCGAACGAGACCATTGGATCGAATCTGAATACTCTAAATCGAGGAAACTCGTCGAGGACGAAACGTGCAGAGTCAGCGCTGGGGTTCAGAGAAGCAGAAGTCCGGGATGATATGGAGCTCGCCGGTCTGGGCATGTCTGGAGAGGCGCCTTTTAAACAACGTCTGGAGAGGAGTCGCTCACGTCAATACCAATTTGTCAAGAAGAGAAGCGTCGAGAGATGGAAAGGCGTGGCATCATCAGGCGTAGGATGGCTGAAGGGCAACAACAGTGGCATCAAGGATGAGCGCGAGCGAGAGGACTGGGTCTGAGCAATTCAACGCTCTGTCGTCGAGCTATCTTTTACGCTTGTAAAGATCCCGCTTCAGGCTTTCTTGATGAAGGGAGTTATTTGATACATGTGACACATTATCATTATCTAGATCTATGTTCTCATCTGTGTTCGCTCAAAAAGTCAAGAAGTCGTGGTCGAAGACTTGGAAGCCGGGTATTCGCTGAAGGGCCGAAATGGTCACATGACTCTTCCATCACCAACCTCGTCAATTTGCCTTACCTGCTCAATTTGATGCTCGGAATGAGTGTACTGTATGATCCATCTAGCCCCAGCCACCTCAGTTGACGTTTCATGGTTTTAGCTTACAGGGTACACGTTGTTGATGGTTGCATCATGTCAGTGCGTCGATGACGCACTAGGATCAATAAACGCGTTCGGCGAACTTTGAAATTGCTGCAACAAACAAAGGGTGACCAATCCAAAACCGCTGGCATGTCCCCGGAACAGGTGTCCGTCATGTGTGATTGCAGACATGCTCGCGTTTGAGAGTCTAGCTGCTGTTCGCAAGGGCTTGCCAGCGAGTGTGGCACCCCTCGCTGATGTGCGCTGCAAGGCTGGGGCTGGCGTTGTCTTAGGAAGGGATGAGGAATTGTGTCAGGAGAAGCCGAAGCAGATGCAAAGTGCTTTTGGCACGGCGTAGCAAACAAAGAACGTGATGCGAGACTACATGTACCTGCAAGACATTTGCTGGCCACCACACGGAGTGTGCCTCCGCTGTCAGCTTTCCAACCATGGTTCGTTCGCTCGCCGCACTTGTCGAAAATGCACTATCGCCTTGTACACGTGACTGGCCTTCAGCGACGCGCACGGATGTGGATTACGAGAGTAATTTGGAGCGCAACTGTCGACGTCTGCGGCTCTATGACTATCTTGTCCCTATCGATAGCTCACCGCAGTTGACAGCGCGCGCGACAGTCGATGTTGATTCATCTCGTCTTCTGCTGACTGCTCAGCCTGCGTTTTTCGGTCGTCGCCAATCAGTCGCGTCACGGAAAACAAACATCGGCACACGTCCCAGTGCGTAGGAGCCACGGCGACCGCGGCCCACTTCCCAACCCCATCACCTGCGAACGCACCGACACCGCCTGCCACATTGCGCCAACCTCAATACCTTTGGACACAGACATCGCGCATTTGCCAAACAAAGCGGACGCCGACTGCAAAGGTAAGCATGTTCCCTTGGTAGAGGTGGAGGGGCATCGACGTCAAGGACTCGAGCTGTGGCTGCTTGAACATGCACGGGCGCAGTTCGTTCAGAATGCGCCTGGTGCATGCGACGGCAGTCCAGCAGTCGCATTGCCCGTGTAATGTTGCAGCGGCTTCTGGTTGGTAGCAGCCACCCGCAACATAAGACGCTCAGCAACGGCGACTGGCCAACTGGCTCTGGTCCGGCTGGACCCTACCCACCACGGTTGCCAGCATGCAGCAAACAGCAAACATTAATAAATTCCCAGCATTGCCGCTAACTTTTGCTCCCTCCAGCACCCGCGCCTATGCAAGATGCCGCCACGAGTTGGACTCCGTTCCCGCCGGGAGCCTGACCATCAGCCGCAGTCCGATGCCGACTCGATAGCCACGCCCTCGCGCAAGCGCAGACGCGTGAGTAGTCCTGACTCTGAACGTCTGAAGCTTTTCCACTCACTCGCCCAGCTCAACGGCAACGAGCCCACAGCCGCTCCCGCCGATCCACCACGCACACGCATCACCGAGTCTGTCGCCAGCAACGACAGCAACACCACGCTCCCCAACGCCGACGACGAAGATCCCGTGGAGCGACAAAACCGAATCATCGCCGCACTTGGCATTCCCTCGACGTACACACCGAATGCCGCCATCGACTACGCAAACGACCTTCAAGCCCGCAAGAACCAGGGCCACAATATCGCCGCCTTCGCGAAAATAGCAGCTCGCGACTGGTGCTTCTTCGTGCAGGAAACGAGGATCCTTATCGGGCGTGCAGACTCTTCGATTCGTCCTCAGCCGCCCAGCTCGCAGGCAGACATCCCTGGCCACCCACACAGCGAAGCTCAGTCAGTCTCGAACTGGGGAGTACACATCGACTTGGGCCCCGAGCGCCAGGTCTCACGCATACATGCCGAAATTTATTTCGACTCGGCGGATCAGAATTGGTACATCATCGTCAACAGCCGCAATGGTCTGAAACTGGATGATGTGCATGTCACGAAAGGCCAGGTGGAGATGCTGCATTCCGGCATCTGCATCAGCATCATGGGCACTCAGATGCTCTTCCTCCTCGCCAGCCAGGAAGACCACTTCCATCCCATGCTTCTGCGACAGGCCAACGGAGAGGAGGCTGGTGAGTCTGACAATGATGGCAACCCCCCTTCCAGAACGCACCCCAACATTCCTCCCAGCGGACCCACGCCCAAGCGCGAGACCTACGATCCTTTCCCACCGTCATCGCATCCCCGAAACCGTGAGCACAAACACCAGTCGTCCCAAGCATACTATAATCAGATGACATCAACCCCGGGTCGCCCTCCGCCAGGAACACCTTTGACCTTTCAACCGGGGACTGGTCCTCGCAGCAAGGGCTCTCCCGCCACTTTTTCTCGTGGCGTCATGATCGACTCCGCGGATGAGGTTGATTACAGCCACGACCAGGCCAAAGATATAAAGCCACCGTACAGCTATGCGCAACTGATCGGACAGGCTATCCTTAGCAATGATGAGGAAATGTTGACTTTGGCAAACATCTATGACTATATCAAGTCGCGGTACGCTTTCTTCCGCTTCACCAACGGCGGCTGGCAAAACAGTATCCGCCATAACCTGTCTCTTAACAAATCGTTTGAGAAGGTGGCGCGTCGAACAGACGAGCCTGGGAAGGGAATGAAATGGAAGATCGCCGATTCAGAACGTGAGGAGTTTATCAGGAAGCAACTGTTGAATCCCCGCAAAGGTGGAGGAATAGCTATTGGATTCCGACCTGATGGTTCTGGACCCAGCTCACCTGCGTTGGGAAATCCATCTCAAGCTACGGAGCGGTTGGTTGGCGCACTCGATCGCGACCCTAGACAACAGGGCTCTCGACTGAAGTCTCCACCTCGTTCCGCGACTCCGCCTCTGTCATCAGTCCCTGCGCCCAACGAATCGTATACCCCTGATCGTGGCTCTCGCCCGTTCGGTGCACTTAAGCAGTCACCGAACATCCGCGAGATGAATCACTTTGTCACGCCTGCTAAGCGTCTTGTATATGGCGGAAACGATGGCCGCCATACCCCATACATCAAGACAGAAGAGCCCAGATCGCATCTCGAATCTTCACCCGGCGTTGATCCTGTCAAGCCCATGGTGCAGGGTCTTGGACTCACTGGTCTGAAAAGCGAAGCAGCAAACTCACCACCTACGCTCTATTCCGATGCAACGACAAGCAACATACAAGGCAATCACGACGCGGGTCGAATGAACAATGCTCTTGTGACACCACTCGTTACTCGCCATGCCCCTCGGCTAGCACCTCCTAGCACGGCACAGATGCCTAGTCAATACATGAACTTTTCGAGCCCCGCACCATTCTGGAAATTTGTCGACCTCCCCAGTACCCCTGCGAAGTTCCCCATTGATCTCAGTCCGACCAAGATGCATCACGACGAAAAGGACATCGACGAGGAAGCACAGCCCAGTTCGCCTCCGATGCTGCCTGATGAAGAATGCAGCGTCGAGCCTGAGGATGAGGATGTGTCTGACGACAAGCCTGTTGACGACGAGGATGTCGGACCTGAGAGTCCAAGCCGAACCGTAAGTCGGCCGGTTAGTCGCCGCGATCTTGGCGGAAGCCAGCGGAGCAGAAGCAACTCGAATGTGAACGTCCTTGGCCCCAGCGGGCTGGGAGGCATGGTCAGAGGAGCAAGCCTGACAAGCTTTGAGGAGCAGGATGAGCCAGAGGAAGAGAGCTACGATCTGTCGAAGTGAGTTCTGTGCTTGTTTCATTCGTCCCATGACGAAACTAATGACATGACAGAGGCTTTCAGAAGATCGGCTCGTTCCACCACAGCATGGCGCAGGCCCACGGCGTTGTTGGCCGCTCTGCTATCTAATAACAGCCTGGTGAAAATCAGTGCGGTCCACCGGGAAGGCTTGCTAGCACGGTGAGAAGACTGCTTATTTACTATCTATCGAAAATACAGTTAAAGGAAAAGGTGTCATTATAATATCGGAAAGTATGGAGACCACGATCAGCAGCTGTTGTTCGCTGGACTCGTGGACTCGTAATGTGTGAACGAATGGGATATCATGTTACGGATAGCTTGTTGTATACTCCACGAGTATCGGATTTACATTATGGCGCATTAGGGTTGCACGATTGCTTATGATGTCACGACACTCGACGATATTGCTGTATACACCTCAAAAAGGCGCATTGTACGTTTACACGACGACCAAAACAAGTTAATTGAAAATTCATCGAATTCGCGTCTCATCTCCACTCTTTCATCCGTCCAGAGCTGTCACTCAAATCATTTGATTGGTATTCACAGTCCCCTGCATCGCATCCCATTTTCCTCAACTCATGCTTCCTCTCTTGAAGATCAAGCTCTAGCTTAGTTGATTTCCTTGTGCGGGAACCACTTGGACGGCTTGAGGTTCTTCTCCTCCAGCGGCGCGTCCAAGATGCCCAGTCTCCGTATCTCGCCTGCGGACGGCGCGTCGTCGCGCTTTATGTTTGCTTCGGCTTTGCGGTACGCGGCTTGCAGGGCGAGGGTGCGGGCAGCCTGTTGTCGACAAAGAAAGACTTGCGTTAGCTGGTGTGTTCTCCTCTTCTTGCCTGTTGGCGAGGTCTGGGGGGCTTCATGACTGGATAGAGAAAGGGATGTGGGATTGGGGTCGAGGGGGGGTTTGCCGTGGAGTGTGTGTGCTGGGTAGTGGGTGGGCATCGTCGTACCTCCTTCTTGTGGTGCAGACACTCGTAGTAGTCCTCAAGGACAGGTACGCATTTCGCCTTGCCGCTGTCGTCCTCGGCGTTTGTGTTGGTCACATAGCAGGCGAGGACTTCTTGCCAGAAGGGGAAGCAGCGCGAAGGGCCTGTAGGGGTTCGTTAGCAGGGGCTCTGCGTGGTGGTGGTGGTGGTGGTGCGAGTGTGGCTTTGTGAGGCGGAGCGGCTTCATAGGCTGTGGAGGATGGCGGATGTGGTGTTGTGGAGCAGTATCGTATGGCGGCTCAGCGGCTGAGGGTGTAGTCGTTCGCTTCGCTCTGACGCGAAGGGGCAGTCGCTGTGCCGAGTTGACGATTTATCGTATCTGTGTCGTCGTCGGGTTGGCTCTTCGCATATCGCCCTGCAGTCTCGATACACGTCCAGTTCGTGACGCCTGTTCACGATCTGCCAGCAACCAGCCTGCCAGCCACCCCCCAAAGCGCGCTCTTCCATACAATCGAGTATGGTCGTCGACGTTTCGTCGTGACCGCCAGATCCATTACGAAGCCATGGATATTCGCTCAGCCATTGCGCCTTTTCTGCCGCCTCCGCCGCCTCCAAAGTCGCTCCTCGGTGCCTAGGAAAAGTGACGCATACGTACCGCCAGCAAGTCCGTATCCAGATGCCATTGTCGCGGTGTAGATGAGGGGTTCCGTAGCCGTACTTTGAGCTTCGACAGTCGTGAGGTCGAGCTCGGCGTCCGCTTGTCTGGTTTGAGCTAGAGGCTTGGCAATGACAATGTGGGTTTCTGAGGCTGCTGATTCGACCGTCACTACTACTTTACTATGTCGTAGAAGAGGCAGTTTATTATAGAATACCACCATAAGAGGTGACACGTATGTCCATAAATGTCGCATACAGGTTTCTCAGTGGATGCTCTGCTGCCTGGATCTTGAGGTTCGTCGAACACAGCTTTAGAGAGAACATCGTGATACAGTGCACCGAGTTGCACGGATGACAAGCGCGAACTCAAGCAAGGTGCACAAAGAGATTGGCTGGAAAAAGACCAGCTGCATACAAGGATATCGACACCGAGTTAGACATATGAAGGCGTTCAACTACAGAACAGGAGACAATCAAGGAAGATGCGTTAAGTGGGACGAAACGAGCTGCTGTTATTGCAGTGTGAACAGCACTCATATCTGTTTAAAGCTATGCCATAGCCTCGTGTTCTCATTGCCGCCCACCACCCTCGAAGAAGTTCTATCCCTTCCAGACCTCCTTCAAAGTCCACAGCTGCCCAGCCCACTGCTCCTTAACCACTGGCCAAATCTCCTTGGGATCGAGCACGAACCCACCACCCGCCGCGTCCGCCGGACTCAGCTCCAGCGTCCAGGAATGATTAGCTCCATGGACAGCATGATGATGATCCCTCGAATTACCGGTGGAGAAGTACAGAATCTGACAGCCCGGGCCTGCCTCGTACGTGCTGTTCCTCTCACTCGCGGCCTCGATTGCACGCGCTGTGCCGTTCGCAACATACACCATGCGATCGATTGTCTCGGGGAGTGGGTCGCAGCTGAACCCCCAGGGAGTGAGTACGAGCTGTGAATAAGAGTGGAAGTCAATGAAGGAGCGAATACCCTTGCCCTGCCTAGAGAGCTTCCCGGATAGAGCATCCAGTGCTGCGTTCTCGGGAGTGTCCCCTGGTGCGAGGCCGCGGTACGTCTGACCACATGGGTCTGGGGTTGAGCCGCCCTCCGGAGGCTCGGCGTCCCATTCGAACTTCCAGTTGCGGTTTCCGTCGGTACCGATACATGTCGTGTTGATCGTGGGACGAGGCTGACGGTTCTTGCGCCAGAGACGGTCGTTTGTTTGGGTGTAGACAAAACCGTCAGGGTTGTGGAAGGGGACGAGGTAGAAATCGTAATGATCCAGGAAAGCAGTCACATCGGGGTCGCCAGACTTGTACCCATCGATAAGCTGATACGCCAGATACTCGATCACCATGGTCGAGATCCACTGTTGTGAAGCTTAGTAGATTTCGAGTTGCGAGGTGAAAAGCATGACATACCTCTCTAGCATGTACAGTCGCGTGCCAAAGGATGACAGGCTTGTGTGGCTTGCCCTTCGTCTTGGGCCCATAGCCGCCGTTCTTCTTATCTCCAAAGAGATGAAATGCGTAGATGGTCCTATTCTCGTAACTCTTTCCAAGTGAGAACTTCTTAGAGTTCCTAGGGAAAGCATGCACCAAGTCATCCCAGTACTCTAGATGGTCCGCGTATGGATGGTACGTGTCGTACCAAGAGAGATCAGGCAGCTTGCCGCGATTGTGCAACCCTCGACTATACAATGTCGGTCTGCTGTCAATCGCGCGGATATGAGCTCCCAAGTCGGGATTGACAAGACGCGCATCTAGTCCGAGACCTTCGAAAGCAGCCACTTCCTGTGGTGGGATGGCTACGGACAAAGTGTCTCGGATGGGATGGGTATGGTAGCGAGAGAATTGATTTGATAAAGCCCGGGCTTCATGTGGATCAGAAGGAGTGATACTATAAATATGAAACCCGTCGTAGTTGGTGGCCGCATCGCGAGGCTCAGAGGCTCGGCTGGCTTCAACGGGCGAGCCTGCCACCAGCGGGGCAAACAAGGCTAAATATCCCAGTCTCATTGTGTATCAACAACTTTCGCCGGCGTGAACCAAAATGTAGATGACTGCGCTCAAAAGTGTTACTGGGCAAACGTCAATTATACCTCCATCTATTACCCGCGGAACCCTATCACAGCCAAGTCACATATGATGCAACTCTTTCCTCCTATAGCGATATCTCCTCCCCGGTCCATGGAGTTGAGGGGAAGGTTGCATATTCGTCATGTCGCCAAGCTGAAGGGCGAACCCGATTAGGCAGCTGAACATATGGAGCACTTGGCGAACCCGATGAACGACACTGCACATGCCCGTTGTGGCGTGCGCGCCTTGGAAGCTTCGTAGACTTGAGGATAACTGTCGGGCTTGTCGTGCATCGAGTGGCGTCATAGATATGACAGGCAAAGCAGCTGCTAAACAACGACAATCCATCCTTGTGGGATAGTATCTAAAGACGGCTCTTGCCAAATAACGGCAACGCGCTTGGATAATCTGAACTTTTTTTGATGACTTTGCAGTTCCCGCGGCCATGAAGGTGCTACTCTTGAAAGAAGCTGGGCGGGCAGCTGTGAAGTAGACCAGACCAGTACAGTCTTGATGATCCCCTCAGACAGGACTAGAGAAAGGCTCAGGTCAATGGTGATATGCTTAGATTCGCGACTTCTGTGTCGTCACGACACTGGCGTTCAGATTGGATTTGGTTATCAGCAATGAGGCTTCTTGTAAGGCGTTTAGTCCACTCCCTCATCAAGGACTAGCTCAATCAGACCGTCCTTAGACTGCTTCTCTGGTCTAATCGTCCAACGTGCTACAGCCATACTGATGAGCCCTGCGCTCATTACCAAGGATGTCAGATGTGGCTTTGGCATCTCTTCAATCACCGCTTGACTGGCTGTTGGTAGCTCCGAAGACTTGGTGCGTGAGTAAAAAATGCGCGACGATAAAAATGGTACATAAGTACTCAGGCGCAAAAATCGAGGCTCGTGGAAGTCGGCCTTCGCTGTAGCTGTGTCCGACCGTTGCCTGAGCGTTTTGGGCGCATCTGAAGTCTGCTGAGTGTGTGCGGTGGTAGATTGCCTCAGCACTGGAGAATACCTCTTGTGCTGTTTCTGGTCTTTTCTATCACCGCTGGCAGTACCGTAAGCCGATTGATCAGCAGTGAAAGGTATAAGTGGGGTTGCTGTAAGTTCCA
>JUDZ01009388.1:0-20857 GCA_000812845.1 Stagonosporopsis tanaceti | reverse complement strand
CTCAAGGTTGTGGGTTCGAGCCCCACGTCGGGCTTCTGCGATTCTTTTTGTTTTGAAAGCATGCGGATCGCTCTTCAGGGTGTCAAGATATGGATGGTTGAAGTTTTTTGCTGGTGTGGGTGCAAGCCGGAAGCGGTTAGCGTTGACCAGACCGCGGCTCAAGCCACGCGTGCCATGTGCATGCCACGTGACGACACCGCCGGACCTTCGTGGCAGCGACGTTACTGTTGCTCGCGTTGCGTCATTGCACGCGCCTTCGTCTGCAGTGACATGTACTGTTGCGTCCGATCTCTCAAGGAGACGTAGGTCTGAAGTCGCTCCACACTACTTGCAATGGGCAGACAACCAACGAATCCAGGACTGTCAACCAAGACAGGTTTGGAGCGGCACCACGAACCAGGTGCGACACAAGCTTGGATTGGGACTTTAACGCTATGTAGTCTTCAGAGACAACTGTACTCTTCCTTGAGAGACTGCAAGTATAGGTGAACGTCGCCAGCAAAACCACGACTGATCAGGTCTGAAGCCAGCATGTCTGCACGATCATCTAGAATGTGTTAGCAGTCCCTGAGCCAGTGCTCATTCAGGTTCCTGGCAACGACAATCCCATATTCCGAGGACCTCAATTCAGGCACCCTTACCACTTTCGCTGGGCCATGGCGGATTCTGCATTGCGTTTTTGTCGGCCCTCTTCGCCTCTCGGCCGCCAACCCGCTCAGTGATGGTGAACGACTCTTTCATCTCTCCGCCTGGATCAGCCTTTGTCCTCCGATACGTGTTCAGCTCCTCTCCGGTGAAGCGTATGACGCTGCCTAAATCCTTGGACGGGCACATACTGGAGGGGTCAAGAGAAGGGTGGAATTTTGCGATTTAGAAGAAGGTCACAGCATCAATGCTGCAGTATTCGACCGCGAACCGAACGAAGTAGAAGAAAGAGGTGATGTGGGTTGTTAGCCCGAGACCTCAAGACAATTGTTGCCTTTGTATCGTCATCCAAGTCTTCGAAAGGAAAACGTCAAATATCGTTGCAGCTTGACCGTTCCTGTCGCTCCTGCACTCTTGCCTGGCAGAGCTCTGTCACTTGCGGATTGTGGCTTTGGTAAATAGCCATGGCTCTTGCGGCTGAGGAGCATTCTTTTGAAGCCTTGTAGCAAATTCGAAGCCCCCCCTTGCTGTTCCTGCCTGCGAGTCTACCCTCGCTTGCCTGTGCTCCGCAGACATTTGTTGGCAGACATACGGCCGATCATAATACAGAGTCTGCCGTATAGTTGCTTCAGCTCAACGTTGTTAGCTTCATTCACCTCTTCTGCCTCTTGGGCTACAATCTCGTTTTCGTCTTCGTGCTCTTGGTCGTGGACGACACTTTTTTTTGAACTCACAGAATCTTCTCCACGGGACATCACTATCCAGATCTTTGTCCTCTTCGAAACATTGGTCACTTGGAGGCAAGAAGTGATCCTTGCCCTCGGTCCAGTTGTACTTACTCACGCTTTCAAACTCCTTGATATCGCATTCCTATTCCCGCCCAGTCGTCCTACTTATCAACTTCATCCGTTTTTGGTATTTGGTGGTCTTTCTGCTTTGGTTCCGCCATGCTTGTATCCTCTACGACGCCTCGAGATCGAGGCAACCTGAGCTCTGGCTGGAGCGACGTACTCCTAACTATCTCGGGGTCATTATGCGCGGCAGTGGTGAGGTGAAGATATTCTGGACCGGTCACGTCATGTTCTCGCCATGGTTCCTTCCGTAATCTCGCGCTTATTTATCGTGTCGGCCTTCGATCGCAACCATACTCCTGCCACTGCGATGCTTCTTCTTCTAGGGCGCTGAGGTCTCGACTCGCACAGTGACGACGACTCGGTTGCGATCCTGCCTTTGCCCTTTTCTAGATGCCATTGTGGATGCAAATTCGGTTTGAATACGTCTTTGAAGCGCAATTCTCTGGGGAGTGAGAGGTGACCGCGTGATGAAGATCACTCAGGTCAGTCACATCCTTCCCAACGCCCCTTACACCCAAGCGTGTACATACGCACGTGGCTAGTCAGAATCTTCCAAGGCTAATACTCGATGTCTTAGGGTTTCCGAGCTCGGCCTTGACGTCCTCGAAAATGCCTGCAATACTTTTGGTTGTGGATGCAAATACCTCTGGTGAGTCGGTACCTTTGCCCTTCTTAGCGCTCCAATACCTTGTAGTCTTCAAAATAGCTTGTCATTCACCTGGGGAAGCAAGGATAGGCCGGCGGCACTTGCTTGATCGTGGCTGGTCAGGTCTTGACATTTAGCTGCAACGTGGGCGCGATTCGCTATCTCGCCACGATTGTGGAGATTATTGTGTGGTGAATTCATGAACTTCTATCAAGGAGCTACTTATGGTGTTGCGTCACCAAGTAACCCGGTAGCACGAGATAAGACACGTGACAAAGCCTTTCCTTCCTCCAGAGGTAATCGTTTAAACGCGCCTCAATTCGCCATCCAAGCACTGACAAAAGGAATTACTGCCGCCGCTCCAAAATGCGGCAACGCTGCCCCCAATCCTGCATACGTCCAGGTGACCCATCCGTCCACGCACCCATCGAGTGCCAAAAGCGTCGCCATGGTGCCCGCTGCTTTCAAGTTGCGCTGCTGCACAAAAATTGCCGAGATGATGCCAAATGTCAGGTTGCGCCCACCCATGCATTGTACAAAGCCCGAGGCAAATGTGTTATCCGCGATTGGCATGCCAAAAAGGGCGGCCATTGTAGTGGGGGAGAGTAGTGCGAGGGCGCCGGTGCTGAGGAGGAAAGCTGTTACGCTGTAGTTGGCCAGGAGCTTGAGGTTTGCTTGGTCTGCCTGGTCTGCCATTTGGGTGGACGTTCTGTTTCTGTAAATGATTGTTTTTGTAACCTTTGCGATCGGTTCCAGGTGTGTATAAGAGCAAGACCGAGACGTAGTGTTGTGTTCTTTATTGAGTACAGCTGACGTCATCTATACAGGTCTAACCATCATGTTGATTCCACCCATTGGGACAGACCTTCCCCTTTTTATATTGCTCTGGAAATCAGGTCACCGTCGAATTAGCTGTAACACGGGCCTTGAGCACTGGCATTGTGAGGTAACGATGCCACGAAGCTGATGCAGTTCTTTCGTCTCATAAGACGGAGTCATCAGACCAAGTTCGCGATTGACTTCGAGACAACTTGACATGTTCTCCATCTCTACCAAACACTTTATCAAAGACACCTTCAGAAGCGAGGTCATGTCGATTGATCGTCAAATTCAAGCTATAAAACTCAATACTCCACAAACTCCCCAGCCAAGCGACCTTTTCCACAATGCTGTCTCCGGTTTCAGATCTCATGCCGTATTCAGACAGCTAGTGTTATCATTTGTCCCTGCTGGTGCAGGAATCTGCAGCGTCGTACCTGCCTGGATAACGTCTGGATTCAGGATGTTGTTTGCTCTTGCGATATCACAAATACCCACGCCCGTCGCTGCGGAAATCGAGGACAGAGTGTCGCCTTCTTGGATAATGAGAGTGCTTCCGCTACCCGGAGAGGATGGTGTAGTCGAGTTGGTTGCTATTCGCGTGAGTGTTGTTGCAAAAACGGGGACGAGTTCCACGGGCTTACATGTGCGGTGGACGAGCTGGATGCGGCTGTAGCGCAATTGGAGTGGTGTGACCGGTGTAGCGATTGTGGTGGAGATGAGAGCCGAAAGAAAGAGGAGGGCTGTTGTCGTGGCCTTCATTGTAGAGTAGTAGATAGGGTTGATAGATATCAAGGGAAGAGCGGCGATGAAAGACTAGCCTTGACTCAAGGAGAATATGTCGAGTATGGGGAAAGTATGAATACTGTGGATTTTTATGTGGGAGCGAGAGTGCTGATCAATGCAATCATGCCTCGCGTATATATACTCACTCAACCTCAATGGACGACTTTCCTTGACCGTCGCTTGAAGAACGCGCAACCGCTTGACGCCCAGCCGCATTAAGCGCCATCGAACATGCTTGTGACATGCCTTGAGTGCTCGGCGAAGTCGCACTCCGCCGTCCTGTTTGAGATTGCCGACAAGAAGCTTCACACGCAGCTTTGCCTTTCTGCAGCGTGCCGTGCAGCTCCATCTGGCTCTGTGCTAGGGACAGTGGCACCTTGCTTTGCGAAGGAACCTTTTGTTTATAGCACCTACAGTAATAACGCAGCCGTGCAGATCACCGCTCGAGCACTACCGCACCCAGGCCATATCGACCGGTCACAGATCAATGGTCGCTTGCCCAGCGTTGCAGCCGTTCTCTGACGTGTCGCAGCTGTCAGGCGTCGCACGAGGTCGTTGGAACCCATGAAGCTGAGACGGGGAAGAGTCGAGAACATCATGCGGAGACAGTGACCTAATATGAGGAGTGCAGCTGACTGGCTGTGGACAAAGAACAATATGATTACTACGCTAACGCTGATGTGTGAATGCCCGTAGTATGAATGCGCCTAGACGCTGATCAAGAAACAACAATAAGCCGGCTATGCAATACGCTCCAAAACAATGCTATATGCAAGAGGAAACAAGACTAAGCACCAAGTGCGATAAGACGGCTCTTTACATCCAGTGGCCTCATCGCAGGCACAACGACTACACTGGAGATTGTGCCCATGTTGACCAACGACACGTGGCCCGGCGCGACCTCGTTCGCGATGACTTCAATACACTTCAGAGCCTCTTCCTTCGAGATCGGGCTCCGTATCGAGCCCTGCAGCTGCTGTAGAATCGTTGTAGTGGAGAACGAAACACGCATTCCGGATCGACTGGCACAGAGAAGGGACAGCACACCAAGGACCTCTTCTGACCGCTGGAGCGCAGCTCGTCGTTGCAACTCGGCAGGTGTGGGAGCAGCGGGCCCGCATTTCGCCGCTTCCTGCTTGGCAAGGATGCGATCGAGGAGGCTTGTCTTGCGGACGGCAGCAAACTCAGTGATCTTAGCTTGTGTGGGCTGTGCTTGTGTGGGTTGTAAAACGGTCGGATCATTCTCCTTGCCAGACACCTGGCGCTTCTTTTGATTGCGGCCTTGTTGGGCGCTCTCCTTGAATTCTCTCATCCTCTTGCGGCCCTTTTCTTGCAGCGGTGCAATAGCGTTGAGCGAAGCGCATGTTTCGATATCCGCGAGAGGCAGTTGGCTTAGGAACTTGGACATGGAGTTCTCATCGAGAAATTGCTCCAGAACTGCCTGCGTGGTGCCGAGCTTTCTTGATCGTCCGCGTCCTTTCCTAGGGGTTGCGATCGGTCGAGTAGCCACTTTCTGTGCAATGCACCATTGCGACCAGAGGCTGTCAAGGCCATCCTTGAACATGTCTGTTAATGCCTGCTCGTTCACGCCAGTCATCCCGTCCAGCATTGGGCTGTCCTCTTTGATCTCCAGAACGATCTTGCCTCGGCCATAGTCTGAGAGATGGTAAGGGTTGCTCGAGCCATCAGGGCCATAGTTGAGGACACCCATCAGAAGTCGGACATCGTCGTACGTGACTTTCCGTTGCCGCCAAACTAATGTAATGGACGCTGTGAGGTCTCGAAGATCGGCGGGTGCGGAGGTGCCATTGTGCGCGTAATGCAGTGACAGGGCTGTGAGGAAGGACGAGTGCAACGCGAGGAGGTTGAGAAGCTCAGCCGGGAGCTGACAAGGTGCGATAGTCATTGTCCGTATAAGTAATGTGGCGCTGAGATAAGATAGACAACAAGCAAGGATAAATGTGCTGTGACAATGAAGATGCGGGCCCAGAAGAGGGTAACTAAAGTGTTTAAGAGGTGTGGGGTCGGCGCAGAAGGAAGGAACACGAGCGCGTCCAAGCTCGCGCACGCGACGCGTTTTTGCGTCGGCTAATCAACGCGCTGCATTCGGTACTAGCGCCAATGTAAGACGAATGCAGGTATGTATGTCATTTTGTATGTTGACCGTGCTTGTGGGGCAAGTCGATTACGAGTCACACTCCAGCAAGTCTTTTATCTCCTGATGGAGCGTTAAGCTCGGAAAGAAAGACTCCCGCGAGGTGCCCCAAATAAGAGCTCGGGGTAACATTTGATGACCTTCGACCTACCGAGCTCTGGCCTATCAACGGACAGCTTTCACATCTGAAAGTCTTCATCAAGTCGTAGAACGCGACGTCACACTCCCTACGATTTGACGAAGCCCCATCGAAATTCTCAGATAACAAGCGGCCAACGAAACGATTGAGAAGCGTCGTATGTTCATTATGAGCTAAGGTATGTATTCCCCCGATACTCCAGTGCTAAGTAGCAAATGCAATGTCAAAGTCATCTTACTTGTCCACACTTGCAAGAGGCTTACTTGCCGCCGAACCAGGAGCCCAACCAGCTCTTCGCCTGCGCAGCATCCTTGGTAACTTCCTTGTCGAACTTGTTGACGGCAGCATTGAAGTCCTTGCTAGTCTCGCGGGTGAACTCCTCACCCCGGGCCCTAGCCTCGTCCCACTTCTTCTTTGCCTCGACGCTCAATGAGTTGTACTTGGCCTGGGCCTCGGCACTGTACTCCTGTGCCTTATTCTGTGCCTCGCGGCTGACCTCCTGGGCCTTGTTCTGTGCTTGCTGGCTGTAAGCCCTCAGGTCGGCCTCGGCCTTCTTTGCCTCTGCGCTAGCACGATTGGCCTACTGCAGGTCAGTACGTGTGCAATTGACAGCGTCGGGAAACGGAGACATGACGTACGTAATCTTGGGCAGTCGCGCGGACAGCCTCATAGCCCTCCTCGCCAGCCTTCTTGGCCTCCTTATCCTGGCCAGGGAAATCACCACGGATTCGCCTTGCTGCGGTCGCGGCGTCATCTATGTTTGTTAGTGCTTGGTCTCTTGGCTGTGTGGCACAGACGACATACGCTCCGCCTTCTTCTCAGCAAGCTTCGGGTCACCTCCCGCGCTGTACAGGTAATAGGTACCCGCACCGACGGCAGTGAGACCACCGAAAGTTGCAAACCTGCGTCCGGCCATTGTCGTTTGTAGGAGGGTATTAAAAGTGATGAGAGGGTAGAGTGTGTGATGAAGTGCAATGGAATGAGGAATTGGCGAGCAGGAAGGCTCTTAAGAGGGGAACACTGTCGTAAATGCGGCTGGTAGCAAGCACGCGCAACTACGTCATGGCTCATAGCTTCCGGCGCCCGCACAGACGTGGGAACCAGATCGTCAGGCTAGGCGCATCACACGTCGATTGCTTCTCCAAGGCCCATGAGCCTTGCATCGCTATGTTCGTATGACACGTTGTGTACACTTCAATTTTTACGTTGTTTGCGTAGCGCTTTTTTTCGTGTTCATGTTCATTTTCTCTGCGAGTTGCTGACGGCCTCCGATCACTCAGCCCCTAAACGTGCCGTCTTTTGCACTTGCCTTGCTGGCGCACCATTTCCATGCATTCACGGTAGCGACGGCGTGACGCCCATTTATTTCGACTGCAAACGTATACCACATAATCATAAGCTGTGATGGCGGAACAGAACATCCAGCTTGTCGACCACACAGATGGCGACACCACCCCTACGACCCAGACCGAGCCCCCTCGAACGCCAGACTCGCACATCGACATACTCTACGAAAACCAGCGCGGCTGGTTCGTCTTCGGCATACCGCTCTTCTCTTCGAAAGCGCTTTGGAATCTGAGGGTCGACCCCGCACCGTGGGTCGATGCGAAGTTCAGGCCCTCGGCCGTCAACATCACAAACGCACAAGTGCCTGACCCAAGCTGGGTATGGGATTGGAAGAGCTGGTATGCCGACATGAGCTTAGACGTAGATGAGGAAGGATGGCAGTACAGTTTCTTGTTCAAAGGCTCGCCGTGGCATGGCAATCATCCATGGTTCCACAGCTTCGTCAGGAGGCGACGGTGGCTACGAAGGCGAATAAAGCAGAAGATACCTCCGAAGACGAAAGAGGCTGTACGCGAGAGATTGTTCGGGGACAGGTTCAGTGTTGGCGGCACGACGCTGCTGCGAACAGATACACCAGGCACTTTGAGCGTGCAGCAGAGCAGCGGTCAAGCATCTATCGACGAGGAGGTCCGCGATACGGCAACCCTAATGCGGAAGCTGAAGGTGGCTGCTATAGATCGAGAGAAAATCGTCATTATCAACAGGTTCATTGAAGACGGAGGCGAAGAATTGCACTACCTCGCTGAACAGGTGCGTATTCGCTTTGTTTCAACCACTTCCAAACTGACCCAACAGATACCGGCTATTATGTCGATGCTTGTATTCCAGAACTCACGCCGTCAACTCCTTGCGACCCTCATGGATACGTTCAACGCTGCTAAGACGCATCGCGACGAGCACAAGTCCCAGGACAAGCCCGAAGGCGAAGCCGAGAGCCGCAGAATCGACAACCTTCTCAAGGCCATCGAGGCCGCTGATGTACAGTGCAAAAACTTGGAGTACTGGAGTGATATACGCGAGCTGGCTGTGGAGGGCAGGGCCGGCAATGCCACGGCTGAAGCGAGTGGGTGGGACGAGAAGTGGCAAGGCGTTGACGACAGCGGGCCAAAGCATCCTATGCCTTCGTCGCACATGACCAGTACACCTTGATACCTCAGACACCTCAGGCTATTTCGAACTAACCATGAGCATTCGACCTCCAGCAGCGCATGTATACCTATATCATATAACACTAAATTCCCGAGTCTTTCATTGAGGCTGCACCTTTCTCACTCTAATCGGCCCTGTGATATCTTCCAAGCGCTCGGCACTCAGCACTTGACCCCTCTGCATGACTTGAACTTCACCAGCCGCTCGCATCTCCCACACGAGCTCTCTAATGGGAGTCATTGTTGCTCGCCAGTCCGGCGCACCCAATACCGACAGCTCTGATGATGATAGCGCACGAGCAACTTCGGAGGGACATATCGTCTTTGGGAACTCTCGTGAGCTTAGCAGATGGTCGGCGTGCTTGCGCAAGATCTCGCGCTGGTGATCGGCCAAAGCCATGATCGCTCTCGGCGAGTCGTGCCGTGGAGCGGAGAGGCAGTGGTGATACAGTTGTTATCGCCGTGCTACACTTGGCCTCTTGTGGATTCTTGGCCGCCAGCTGGCTTGTCTGGAGTCAGAGGAATGTTCAAGGTTTTATCGAGGCTGAAACTGGCGCTCGAAGGATTTCCGCGGCTCAACAGGGCTTTGTGATCTCATATCTCGATCGGCGCAAGGTTGGGGGCCTCTTAGAGTGGTTTCTTTCGATCTGACGTCAAAGCGCCCAATCGGACCGCGCTGGGGGAAACCTCAACACGTCAATCGCATACCAGCGGCTGCAAACAAGAGGGGTTTGGAGTGGACTGTGTGCAAGGTGTGTCAAGATGCAGCGCGGACTACCCCACGTTGGCCGAGCGCTTTTTAGGGCGGGCCCGGTCTCTAGAGCTTCCAATTCCTCTTTCTGCATCTCCAATCCGCGGTTGTCGACTCACAGCTCAGCTTTCCAAGCTTCGTCGCTCCGATCTTCGCCCTTGCAACAGCAGCACGTCAGAGCCTTTACAAAAAGCTCCTTCTTCACAAGCAACTGGTACAAGAAAATGACCGGTCAAGAGGATCCCCAGACTACGCTGGAGGTCAAGAAGTACCTCCAGCAGAGCCATGACCGCATCTTCGAGAACAACAAGAAGTGGGCCGAGGAGATGGCGAGGAAGAAGCCCGAGTTCTTCAAGGACCTGAGCGCTGGCCAGTCGCCGGACTACCTCTGGATTGGTAAGTTGACAGACGACGTTCCCGCAAGACGAGCACTTCGCTGAAGTAGAACACTGCTGATTGTCATACACACAGGCTGCTCCGACTCGCGTATCCCCGCCGAAGCCCTCACTGGCGTCGACCCTGGCGAGATGTTCATCCATCGCAACATCGCCAACCTTGTCAACAACATCGACTTGAACGTCATGTCCGTCGTCAACTACGCCGTGCGCCACCTCAAGGTCAAGCACGTCGTTGTGTGCGGCCACTACGGCTGCGGCGGTGTCAAGGCGGCCATGACACCCCAAGACCTTGGGCTTCTGAACCCCTGGCTCCGCAACATCCGCGACGTCTACCGTCTGCACCAGGGTGAGCTCGACGCGATCAGTGACGCGGAGGAAAAGTATGACAGGCTGGTCGAGCTGAACGTCATTGAGCAGTGCAGGAACGTCATCAAGACAGCAGCGGTGCAGCTGAGCTATGCGCAGAACGAGTATCCTATTGTGCATGGATGGGTTTTCGGCTTCAAGGATGGGCTGCTTAAGGATCTGAAGTTCGATCACGAGGGCGAACTCCATGAGATCCAGAAAATCTACAACTTGAAAGACCTCTCCTAGACGAGGAGTTTACGAAGAAGATTGCGAGTTTAGCGAGGAGTTGGTGACGAAGAAGGGGCTGTAAAGTAGAAGAGGCGTTTACGAGATTGGGTGGTGTTGCTCCATCTGGTCTGTCTGCAGCCTTTCTGCTAAGGCTAGTATCATTACGAAATCGAGAGCAATTGTTCCGCACAACATTCGTCCGGTATTGCGATGTTCGCAATCAAAACATTTCACGACAATGAGATGCCCTGTTGGACGTGCAATTTAGCGTTGCGGCGTTCCAGCTTCTTACAATGGATTACTGCATTGGGTATGCTGTGCGTTTTGCACTCCGCGCACCGGGGTTAAGGAGCAAGGCCAGCACTGCACCCTGCGCCCCACGCAGGTAAGCGACGGCTAACACCGACCGAAGATACACGACCAATCATCCTCGACAATGCTACGCATGCAGGGCATAAGCACTCCAAGGCTGATCATGCACTCAGACAGGACAGAAGGATCCATAGATCGGTCAATGGAAGTAACGGACGAAGCTCAAGGCACCCGTGTCGGCTGCACGGAATTAGACACAGCAGCAGCGTTATGTACGCGTATCGCCTGCGAGTCAGAGGGTATGATATAAGACCAACAAAATTCACCATGATTGCTCTCACAGCACACTCTCACATTATTTCATTTCATCAAAAAGGTCCAATAATCCCTTCATAACATTGTATCCAAACTTGAACCTACCAAAGCCTATAGAGTATCCTTACAATGTCTCGCTACGAAGAAGCACACAAGTTGGTCAACCTTCAAGGTGCTGGCGATGCCCGGCCTACAGCCGTTCAGGTCATCAAAGACGAAGGCTTGACCGGAAAGCTGAACGATAAAGTCTTCCTCGTCACTGGAGTCTCCTCAGGCCTTGGAATTGAAACGCTGCGCGCTCTTCACACAACAGGTGCTCACGTTTACGGTACGGTCCGCGACACCGCGAAAGGCCAGAAAGTCGTCGACACCATCCTCTCCGAGAACCACCCTACCGGCGGTAAAATCAGCCTCGTCGAAATGTCTCTCGACAGCTTCGCCAGCATTCGCAAGGGTGCGGCCGACCTCCTGTCCAAGTCCGATAACACGCTCCATGTCCTCGTCGCCAATGCCGGTATCATGGCAACTCCATATAGCAAGACAGCCGACGGCTTTGAATCTCAATTTGGCACGAATCATCTCGCCCACTTCCTCCTCTTCCAACTTGTAAAGGATGCACTGCTCGCCTCCGCAACACCTAGCTACCCGTCTCGCGTCGTCAGCGTGACCTCAGCAGGCCACCAATTTGGGCCCCCTCTCCTCGACGACTACAACTTTGAAAAGACACCATACGACCCGTGGCGCGCTTACGGACAGTCCAAAACCGCCAATATCTGGCTAGCCAACAGCATCGAATCGCACTATGGAAGCCAGAACCTACACGCAACATCCGTGCACCCAGGACTCATCTTGACATCCAACCTGGGTACACACCTGCCTGCCAAGCAGCAGGCTATGTTCTTCGAGCCCGAGGTCCAACGTACGGCTAAGAGCTCCGAACAGGGCGCTGCTACGCAGGTTTGGGCAGCTGTTGGTGAAGAGTTCAAGTTCAAGGGCGGAAGGTATTTAAGTGGTGTTGTGGAGGCGCCGAGTACGGAGGAGAAGGCCAAGGAGGAGGGGATGTCGTATATGGGCAACGATGGGTATCATGCTCATGCGTATGATGATGAGGGTGCGGAGAAGCTGTGGAAGGACAGCTTGAAGTTTGTTGGGTTGGCTTAGGAGTGGGAAGTGGTTTCTACACAGGAGTGACGTGTCGATGGTTTTCTACAGGGGTAGCGCCGTTGTACGATAGAGTTCTGGATTAGTGTCTGAAAGCTGACCCTAGAAGTCATACGAATCAAAGACCGATTAGCAGATTATTTTGCATAGTAATCGTCGTCCATCTACCAGTCGTGGGAGTATGCTCATTGCTCATTTAGGAAGTTTACAAAAGCGTCGATTGTAGGAGGGGTAAACCGAGGAGCATACTCGGAGATTACTGATCTCGCTGGTCGGATTCTGAGGCCCAACCTTGACTTTGTCAAATGATTTTAAGGCCTACCGATCAATGTAGATGCATACTACTGGGTGAAGTGTTGCAAATATGACTTGACGGGCGTTAGGAGGAGACCTAGCTGAGAACCTCGGTTTTCTACGCTTTTGTCCGCCAGCAATGACGCACCTCACGTCTCAATGTCCTTGCATTTCATCAACAGAACAATGCTGCAACTCCGAACAACAGTTCCATGTACACTGGAAGCTTCAATTAGTCTGTCTGCCTCATCAAAGCTGCCCCTGTATCTTACAAGCGCCATACCTTACGCTTATTCCACTCGGCATCCTTCGAGCTCGAAAGCCTCGAGTTGCGAAATCACAATGACAATGTTGTGCGCCCACAACGCCGCTTAAAGCAAGATGTATACGGTCTTTAAGCCCGCCAGGACTTTCAAAAACAAGCGACTGTTGCGTAGCCACACCTGATCCGGTGTTGTGCGGTGCAGGTGCACACTACGTGCTCACTCGAGTCTAGCCTTCGGCAGCGCTCAGCTCAGCCCGCGACAGAGCACTAGAACACAACCTATTTCAAGCAACGGGATCCTGCACACCATGCAGCTACTGACAAGTGTTCCCTGGGCGGATGCAATCTTAAGCGATACAGACTCAAAGGTCACCTGCAATTCGCCCAGATATCACTGCGATCCTTAGGAAGAACGCCGCACCGCCTCAGCCCTATGCGCGAGGGCATCTTGGCCGGCTGACGATTGCATCTCAGCCATGGAATTCCAGCTGCCACATGGCGTAGGTTCCGAAGATTTGCTCACCGTTATGAGCTTCTTACCTCCGCCTCGAATCCGTGCAGCATCCTTGCACAAGCTATAGCAGGCTCAATTCCAAATCCTCCGGGATTGCAAAACAACACAGCTTTGAGCAATCCCTTACCCAAGCTGTCATCACACACCACCGCCATGGAACGCTCGGGTATATCGACTCCCTCAATGTCGCCCTCAGGCTCATCCAAGATTCAAATTTCAAGCCCAGAATACGTCTCAATTCCGCGGCGTACAAGCGAAGTTGAGACATACAATTCGAGAATTGATAGACGTTCTAGGTTTGAGGAAAACATCGAACCTGGCCTAGGTATTCGCATGACGCCTTTTGCATCGCCGTCTTCACCAGGCAAGTCTTCTAGCCAACAATCGACCCCTAAAGCTGGCATGTTCTCAGCGTTTGCGCCACTATCACCGCGGCCATTGTACCAGAGGACACCTGATACCCTTTACTCCTTCGGCACGGGCATCTCACGTGGACGAATAGACCCAATGATAGAGCATCTCATAGCTCACAGGGCGACACAGTTCGCAGAATGGAAAGTGTACTGGCGCACGCCCTCAATTATGGTGCTCGCCTTCACGTCCGGCATTCTCCTAGCTCTCGCACAGCACTTCTGGTACCGGTTTCTACATCATAGACCTACCTATGATGATAACGAGAAGTTTCGCTGGGTTTTGTATGGACGTGCACTTGCCTATCTAGCAAAGGTAGCGTTTGGTGGCTGCTGTATCCTTGTCTTTCGCCAAAGGATATGGAGAACATTTCGCGAACAGGCGCTGTCTGTGTTGTCAATCGATCACTTATTCGGAGCTACGGACGATCCATCTCTGTTCATCAACTGGGAAACCATCTCAAACGCTCCGGTCGCTGTGGTCATCGCCGCCGTGTTCTGGTTGATTCCACTTGCGACTATCATCTTCTCGCCTGGCGCGCTCACCTTTGGAGACTATCTGGAGACAAGAACTGTTGGCCGAATTGTGCCACACATCAACTTTATGCAAGAAGCGAGCAAGGACTGGCGCCATCCAGTAGCTTACAAACCTTCCGAGAATGATCTCCTAGCCAAGGGTGGGAACAAGAGGTCCATGATGTATTACAACACGACCGACAAGTCCCAGAACCCGACGAGTCCAGATTGGTTCGACTACTATGATCAGCCCTCTGCCGAGCTCAGGAGGGTGGCGCGCTTGTTTGGTTACAACCTTATGAACCACTCCACACACAGACTAAATGCACGGCAACTTGTCTGCGGAAAGGCCGAAGCAGGAGGACCTTACAACTGCACCTTCACCCAAAGCTTCATTGCTCCGGCTTATAAATGCGATCTGATTGCAGATGGTATTGGAGACAATAGCCGGTTGGCTGATCTTGGTGCCCCTTTCAACACTTCATCGCTACTGCCTGAGGGTCGCAATGCTTATCAGGCTGAAGTAGGGCTTGGTGACTACAAGCATCCTCAGATGGAGAATTTTCAACGGGGTCCAGGAGGTGTCCCTGCGGGTGAGGTGCCCGCAGACCTTGGGGTGTTCAAGGCGGAACCTACTCTTTGGATTGGATGGTCGAATAATTCGACAGAATCGTTGGCTCCGGACTCGCCGTTCCGAACAAATTGGACACATCGTTACGACCCTAAGATCATCCGATGTGTCATGCACGAGGCCAGGTATACCGTGAATTGGAACTTCACTGGGCCTTACTTCATGGCGATGCCGATGCTACAATTTCTAGGCCCCGTCTTGGATACGAACTTCACACGCAGCGAAGACGGGTCACTCAACTACAGCATGGACCCAACTCCGGCTAACAACTTTGTCCGGCCACTTCCTGATGTCGGTCTGTACAAGAAGATGGCGGCCTACCATGCTATGGGTGAGGTGCTCCGTGACTTTCTCAGCGGCCACATAGAGGTGGAAGCTCCTCTACCGGGTCCTTCGTATGCCGTAGTATCGTCGGATGTGACAAAGACACGCCTAGTAGGCATCGACAGTGTGCCGAAGAAAGATTTCGGTGAGGTGCTAGAGCAGTTCTTCGCTGACATGGTGCTTTCATTATACTCTGCACCCGAGATGCTGGTCGTTGAGGACCAAGAAGTGGAGATGAATCGTACGCAATGGCAGTCGTCGTTCGTCTATGTGCCACAGCGGCTATGGACGTGCTATTCGCCTGTCATCTTCGTAACTCTTATCGTTCTTCTGTTTGGTATGTTCACAATCTGGCAAGACGGTACGACATTCTCGACTGGGTTCTCTCGCATCTTAGTCACCACTCGAAACACAACCCTTGACGACATCAGCCGTGGTGCTTGTCTAGGCAATGACCCTTTCCCAATGGAGCTAATGCACACGCGATTGAAGTTTGGGGTGCTGAGCGAGGGCAGCGAGAATGAATTTATGGGCACAGAAGGCTTTCAGCACTGCGCATTTGGGGTCGTGTCAGAGGTCGGGCCAATCACGCAAGACGTGCCATATGCGGGCCTCAGACGGCGGAAGCAAGATTTGACGTAGCTCGAGAAGAATAGTAGACATTTTAGCTAGACCGCAAGCACATTACTCGATCCTCCTGCGTGTTCCCACTTACTCTAACAGATTCCAATGACACCATTTACAGGCACATCAATACTGGTCGTGTAACTCGCCGCGTCACTCAGAAGGTACACATACGCGCCTCCCAACTCCTCGACCTCCGCCAGTCGCGGAATACCCCCGTAGTATTTTAGCTGCTGCTCCCAGTCTGGCTGCTGCTCAACCCAGTACGTCATAGCCGTCTTTACAAGCCCCGGCGACACAGAGTTGACCCGGATGCCATACTGCGCCCACTCCATGGCAAGTGTGTGTGTCATATTCTTCACGCCGGCTTTAGAGGCGCCGTATGGCGCCGAGGGAACGCGCTGGAGTGTGATTAATTGTGAAAAATTAAACGAGTGAGGGTTGGAGAGAGAATTACCTTGTTCGGGCGGTGCGAAGCCATCGATGCAGTGAAGACAATTGAACCTTTGACGCCCTGCCTGATGAAAGCTCTTGCGGCGCAGCGTGCGGTATAAAACGAGCCGTAGAGGTTCACGCCCCATAGCTGGTCGATTTCCTCAGTTGTGAAGTCGAGGGCAGGCTTATGCTTTGTACGACCTGCGTTCGCGACCTGCATGATGATTAATATCACAAACGATACATGTAGGGGGGGATTTATATTACCATTCCGTGCAGACCACCTGCCTCTTCCAGGATCTTGTCGACGGCTGCTTGGATCGATTCTTCTTTTGTCACGTCTGCTTGGATTGCGAAGATCTGGCCGGGGTATTTCTTTGATACGGCGGCGAAGTCATCGCCTGTGTCGCCGATGTCGATGGAGTAGATCTTTGAGGCCCCATTAGCGAGACAGCAGTCTGCTATGCCGAGACCGATTCCTGGGTGAGGTTAGCGGCAGGCATTTTGTGGCATTATGTTGATGAAACTACCTCTGTTGGCACCTGTGATGGCGATGATTTTGCCTTGCAGCTGGACCGTCTTTACTGGCCCTGATTCGGGCACCGCATTCATCTTGGCTGCTGAGGATGTCATGTTGTACTGATGCTTTATGCTCTCCTAAGAAAGGTCTATGTGCTTCGATATCCTTCAGAGACGGGTAGGGACGATGTGATTAAGGATGCTGGACTTTTCGACTATCCGTGAACATCTTTATACTTTACACGCCCGCCACACCCCACATTTTCCCCCATGGTTCTCTCCATATCGGTGTAACTGTGGTCCACTATCCGTCGAGACGAGCTGTACGCTGCAGGGCGGACTCGTGGACGTGCCACGAGACGAGGCACACGGATATAATGCCGAGACCGAGGTTGCCAAAACGGGATTTCACAGTCAGGCTACCAAAATATTTGGAACAGCAGCACTCATCTAATTGTCGAATCATGTCTATTGTATCTGTTTTAGACGCCATTTCCCCACTCCATCATTGTAAGAATGTTTAGTTGAACACAACAGTCTTGGCACCGTTCAAGAACACCCGCTTCTCGCTCCACCACTTGACAGCAGCAGCAAGTACCTGGCTTTCAACGTTGCTGCCCTCGACGACCAACTCGTTGGGACTCAGCGCATGGTCGACACGCGCAATGCGTTGCTCAATGATCGGGCCCTCGTCCAGATCTGCGGTCACAAAGTGTGCAGTCGCACCGATGATCTTCACGCCACGCTCGTAAGCCTGGTGGTAAGGCTTCGCGCCCTTGAAAGAAGGCAAGAAAGAGTGGTGGATGTTGATGATCTTGCCGGACATCTCGGTGCACAGGCGAGGAGACAGGACCTGCATGTATCTCGCGAGAACAACGAGGTCGATGTTGTGCTTCTTAATGAGCTCAAGGATCTGGCTCTCCTGCTGGGTCTTGGTGTCCTTAGTGACTGGGAGGTGGTGGAATTCGATTCCGTGGGCCTTGGCCATGTCTGCGAATTCAGGGTGGTTGGAGACGATAATGGGGATATCGATCTTCAGCTGTCCGGACTTGACGCGGAAGAGGAGGTCGTTCAAGCAATGCCCGATCTTGGACACCATGATCAGCACCTTGGGCTTGGTGTCTACCGAGCGGATGTCGTATGTCATGCTCATGTCCTCTGCGAGATCCGCCATTGACTTCTGCAGGCCAGAGAGCTCGGTCGCGTGACCAAAGTGCACGCGCATGAAGAATGTCTTCGATGCCGGGTCGGAGAATTGCTGTAGGTCGAGAATGGTGAGATTCTCCTTCGCAAGCAGACCCGTGACAGCGTACACGATGCCTGCCTTATCCGGGCAGGACAAGGTGAGGAAGTGATCGGAGCCGGCCATTTTCTTGGATGTTGAGATCCCTTCTGCTTCACGAGAGCCGATTTGTTGGAGTCCTACTGGTGATGTTGAGATCTGGCGGCGAGAAAGTCGTGATGACTGGTGCGGCACTGAAATTTTATGAACGGTGTTTTGCCGGTTCCGGAAAGCTCGGAGCGGTGCTTGACCCTGTCGACCCACGATTCGAAGTGGTGATGTGGAGAAGCTTCTTGTGCTGATGCGTACTGAGCGTGCAATCATTCTAGCGAGGTCTGACTGCAATTGAGACACGGCACGTGTTCTTCTGGGCTGTGGATGGGATCTGAGGTGTCTGGATCTGGCGCCGAAATCGCCGTCCAATCAGAGCTTAGCGTCTCCCACTACGTATGAGATGTTTCAAGCTCGACCTCACCAGTTCATGATGGCACTTATACCATGTCTCATAAAATAAGTGAACCGGTTTTCGGCGATACCCTTAAGGCTCACGTGATCGTACACACTAGGGAAAGATCACCCTTCCAGGTAGCGTGTAACCCAGTAACTACACGTGGGCTGCAACATTGCATAAAGAGCTCTAATGGAGATTCTCAAGGCTATTTCGCGCACACCCTGAGGTTTGATAAATGTCTAGAGAACTGCGTTATGTTTTAGGATTCAAGTCTAACTTTTCAAACTCAACTCAATTACTTTTAGGACATTGCATGCCACGAACAGCATCGATCGTGTCTACGTCTCGTGACCCCCGCAACACAAGAACTAAGTTACATGCTCACCCAGCAAGTCAAGTGTCTGACCTACTTCTTCCGCGAGAACCTTTGCTTCACCGCCATAAGCCTTTTCCGAACTTAGCACAGTCCGTCCACCAAACCGGCCCTCACGGTTTCATTAGCGTCCCACTCTTAGCTACCCGCACTCCCTCTCCGTTTCCTTTCCCCAAAGTCTCCCCCATCCCCGAATCCTGCTCAGCCACTAGATCTTCATCAGCGACCCTTGCCCTCCTCATCTGCATCGGCACCTCTGAAGTAGGAACACCATCTCCAGCCGTCCTCAGCAGCCGCGACTCAAGCACCAAGGGCCGCATATGTGCATGCTGGTACAACGAAGCCGGTCGTATCCTCATCTGCGGCGGGAGTTTGAAAGGGTGAACGATCTGCTCAGTCTGGCCGTAGGTACGTGTGTACTGCAGCCAATCTACTATGGCTGCTGTGCGGGCGTTCTGGGGTATGCGGGCGCTAGATGTGCTATGAGATGGGCCGTGAGCGTGTGTGCTAACGACCCCGTGATCAAGATCGATTTTCATGTTTCCAGCAGCTGTGGAGGGCTGCTCGGCCATAGGATTGCGTGAGGTCAGTGCTACAGTGTCGCTTCTTACCACTTCCGTTGGCTGCTTCGCATTCGATGTAGTCGAGCGCCTCGGGATGTCATACTTCTTGCCCTTTGCGAACCGTCCGTTTTGTTTTCTTGGCTGGCGAAACTTCGACTTCTTGGCTTGATAACCATCCTGTACCCGACCATGAGGCGACCGTGGGGAGCGCTGGCGCTTGTTTGATCGATGGTTTGCGACTTTGTTTCCCATTGTTGATGCTTGCGCACTTCTGGTTCTTCGTAGGTCACTTGTTGTTGGTTTTGGTTTTGCTGTAGGGACAACTGGGCGAAGCTTGCTCAGTGTTTAGCTTTGTAGTGTTTTGATACTAGTTGTCGTTGTGGTGTCTGTAGTGCCTTGATCGTTCGTTCAGGTCTTTTTGGAATATCTTAGTGAGAACGTAGTCACTTCACTTCCTCCAATTTGTTTAGTGAAAGCGTAACTTCGTTGACGTCGCACCTTCTCGTTCGAAGGAGCTTGTTAATTTTGAGCAATCGTTGTTCAGAACCTTAGATCCCTATGTTGGCTACAATAAGCGCAGAACACAGCTATTTCCGACCCCAGTGGACTAATACAACTAGTGGGAATAGCATACACTTTTTGGGCAACAGCGTTTGCAACCAACATTGGGTTCTGTTGTTCTTGCACATGATCGCTCAAAAGAAACGAGCTCCTTCATTTTCCATGCCGTGGCGCCCAAATCAAAACACTTATAGCCCACTCGGCAATATCACACTGCGGATATCAGACGGTCCACTCCTCTCCTTTTCTCCCTCCCCTTCACCACCGAATACCAAAGAACATGAAAACGCTCACCCACGCAAAACCCAAATACAGCTTCGCGCCACTGCGCCGCTTGTCTGACTATTGGCAGATAGTTCAACATTGGCACGGTACTTTCTTTGCATCAGAGTTTGCTCATGCCATCTTGAGTGGTTCATACTGACTGTTTCTTGGTTCCATCAGCATTGATCAAGGACTTGAGCCAGAGATTGAAGTAGCTCGCTGGCATTTAACTTGCCGCTTAATGGCCATGCAATCGCGCATGCGTGGTCAGTGCCAACAACATGCCTTTTTGGAGATGATGGAACCCACCTGCAAAAGCCCATAGCTGCCAGAATGTGAAGCACCGCAGGAAGTCTTTTGTGGTAATCCCAATCTGCGGTTTCCGACCGACTCGCCGTACTCGCGCCAGTGCAATCTCGATATCGCGGGGCTTCAGGTAAAATTTGGCTAAGGGATTAGGGCGTTCAGGCCATTATCAGTTAGTACTGATCAGTCATCACTTGGTATGGTGAGTACAATATGGACATGACCAAAAATCAGACTCACAATATTGGTTTGGTCTATGTACTTTGAACATGTAACCAAAGAATCCGATGCTGAGGAACCATAGATCCAATTTCCAGACCTAGTGGCAGACATTTTCCGTTATAGCACATAGCATCTGTAGACTCACGAATGCCCGTTCTTCTTTTGTATCAACATAGCGTTTCTCAGAGTCTTTGTTTGTAGGCGACACGGCACAAGTGCCTACATTGAACAAGGCCTTGTCTGTAGTGCCT
>JUDZ01009387.1:0-20854 GCA_000812845.1 Stagonosporopsis tanaceti | reverse complement strand
GTATCCCTACCATGATGCTTGTTACTTGTCGCGCTGCTTTCTTGTATTTTGGCGGCAACTTCGTGTTAGGCGTTGGCTCTATCAGTCGAGTCGGGTATCTTGGGGCACGTGGAGGCGCTCTAGGTGCAGGTTCGGCGAATGCGATGTGCGGTCTGGGAGCTCCCGAAATCGGCGAGGGCGCTGTGAGCGGGTTGCGCGGCAGTGGTATCGTAGTAGCGCGCGGTTTTGGCGGGATAATGTTTGCGCGTTCGCTCGGGGCGGAAGTCGTAGGCGGAATTACAGGTTTTGAAACAGCTTCGTCGACGGGCTGTTGAACCGGTGAGTGTGCCGGTCCAGGCGACGCTGCTGACGAAGGCTTTGCGTCCGAGTCCGCAAAGAGAGCTTCCGCTTCGGCAGGAACGAGGGGAGCAACAGGCGCTGGGCCTGGGACAGGCGGGACAAGAGGTTGCTCAGGCTCGATTGGTAGCGGCACTGCTGACGAAGGCTTCGCGTCCGAGTCCGCAAAGAGAGCTTCCGCCTCGGCAGGTACGATGGGAGCAACAGGCGCTGGGCCTGGAACAGGCGGGACAAGAGGTTGCTCAGACTCGGTTGGTGGCGGCGCAGACGACTTGCTGAACGTCCCTGTAGCCTTAATCTTGTCTAAAATCTTGCTGCTTATAGGCGTGACAGGTGTAGCTTGTTGTGCGGTTTTCGCCTGGCCGGGCGCAGCCTTGGGTGCTGGTGTCTCTTTCTTCGCCTTGTAGTCCGACACCCTTGTCAACGTCTTCTTCTTTTGTTTCATGGCATCCATTGAATTCGCCTTGGGGGAGGCCTTTGCCTTGGTCGAGGCCTTCCTTATTGCGACCGTCTCCGGCGCCACAACGCTCTCATCGACGACTTTTCTGGGCCTACCGCGCTTCTTTACAGCCGGCGGATCGACCGTGACCGTTGCGGAGGTTGCGGCGGCCATTGTGATCTGAATTGCGACGAGGGAAGCAGTCAAACGTGCGAAGATAAGGTATATTGATGTTGCGACGCGTTACAGGGGCTGTGGACGCGGAGGGGTACCGGTTAATATGAAGTGGTAGGTTTTGGTCGCGCGAAGACTGTATGCAGGGATCGCGCGTCTGAAATGAGGTCATCCGAGGCATCTTCATCTCTCCTGAACGCGCAACCTTGCACGTATGCAAACAAATAGCCCTTTCAAGACAGTGAGCAAAACATTCACACGAGGCTTTGATTCCGTTCTAATACCAGTCTATGAACACGTCCATACTCATCGCCCTGGATTCCTGGAATCTAAAATACCTAACAGTATGGAAAAGAGGCCACACCCGTAAACCCCAGAAATAAAACCCCAAGTTATGCACCGTTCCTCTATGTATGACAGTTGACCCTCTGCAACATATACGCCATCTTGAAACAAGTGTCTGTCCAAGCAAGAAAGGCAATGATCGCCTCTCATTCAAAATAACCCTCCTGGAAGCTTACCACGCTCTTCTTGCGCCGCAGCATTCCTCTCGAACCGGAGATGTCTAGCAGTCCCGCACTGCTTCCACGCCGGCTGTGTGCAGGGCTCGCACTTGGGGTTGTTGGAGTGACGGTGCATAGAGATTCGACATGGTTCGGTGTGGGAGGCTTGACGTTGACTTCTGGAGCTACTGGTCCTGGTGGATGAAACATCTTCTTGTAGCGGAGCTCTGGAGAGCTAGGAGTAGGTGCTTTGTTAGTGGCCGGAGTCATAGCCAGATTGAGTAGTGTTCCCATGTACCGATCGGAGGAAGTCGATAACGCAGGAGTTGTCGGTGCTGAAGCAGAGAGCAGAGGTGCGTTGCGTTTTGAGGACCACGCGGTATTTCCATGAGATGATGGTGATGTGATAGGCGATGGAGACGAAAGTACTTCAGAAGTATCCGAGTCAATCTCGGCGTAGTACTCCCTATCGGATGAATCTTCAGGGTTTGTGGATGATGATATGTTATCTGTAATACGGCTTCCAGGTGGTTTAGGTGTAGATGAGAAACGCCTGTGGTCGGCGCTTTGGTCGTTGTGAACAGGCAGCCTGGGGGTCAAGCGCGGATTGACTGGGCTAAACAGGGCTGATTTAGTTAGGACTGGACTGGAAGGCTCTGTTCTGGTCTCAAATCGAAGTCTTTTGCTGTTCGGTCGTGTTCGAGAAGCTGTTGAAGATTCGTGGCCCTGTGAACTCGGTCGTGACAGTGTGCTAGATCTAGATTCTGTCATAGCTTGGTTAAAGACAGTGCTCGCTTTGGCCTTCTGAATCAGATTGTCCAAAGCGAGTTCGATAGCGACATGGTTCTGTATCCTGGAAAGTTTTGGCCAGGTAGCTCTCTGCCCTGTGAGCAGGCACCCAAGCATGTATTCTGTGGTTGGGTTGCTCAGAACCCGAGGGAAGTCGGCATATGATATGGCCGGAAAGATATTGATATCACCCGAGTACCGCTGGCTCAGTAGTCCCTTCAGCTTCGTGACATAAGTTGGAAAGATGCCGATGTCTGCAAGCACCTGTAGTCGATGTAGCACCTCGCCTTTCGCAAGGCTTGCCAACCCGCTCAACCGATAGGAGCCAGCTGAGAATGCAGTGTCCTCGTCCTCGGCAGCTGTGTATTCTTCTTCTTTCTCCAAGAATGGTACCACATGTGGATTTACTTGAGACACAATGAAATGGTTGACATTAAACATTTCCGCAAGACGTGTCATAGGAAGGTCATTGTCCACAGAGCCGTCGATCCATTTGGCGTCAGGGTCAGGATCCCACGAGACTTCCTTGCCTGTCTTTAAGTCTTTAGCCTTCAGCTCAGACTGTGCGTATACAAGAGGTACCGAACACGATGTGCATCTAGAATAGTCAGCGCAACAGGCCTATGACCGTGTTGACATCCACTTACACGGCGGACCAGATCATCACGTTCGGCGCCGTGATATAATTCAAGAGCCGAGGTAGCTCATAAATCGATGAGGTCGACACGGGGATGTTGAGGATCCGCCTTGTACGATTGTACGACTCCTGGAAAGTCATGTCGCCGAGCATGTTTCGCATAACTCTCTTCAAGTGTGACATGTCAAAAAGGGTGCCTGTTTGGCAAAGACGCACAATCTTTTTCAGAACGCTCTCTGGCTCGCCTGTTTTTTCGAATGCATCCAGATCACCGTAGCAAAAGTCATGTATGACTTCTGGTATTTCTGAATCCGTTTTAGTGCATAGGACAGCGGAAACGATGCTTCCAGCAGACGCTCCTGATATGATGCGCGGAAGGAGGCCGTTATCCCATAGGCTCTTGACAACTCCAATATGGTTCATGCCGAACGTCCCACCACCGGACAAGAGCAGAGCGCTTCGTCCGAATGATTGACGTGCCTGCAGAAGTTGTTGCACGATAGTCTGGGGGTCAACAGGGCACTGATCACCCTGTTTGGTTGAGACATCGAGCAGAGCCGCCATTGTCTGCTGTGCCGAGTCAATGTACCGCTCGATTAGCCTCTTTGTGCCGATATGCGAGTGCTTGTACAAGCGCAGACCACCCATCTCTCCGAGATCGCGCGTGAGTGTTGTTCGAACTAAGAACAACATCTTCCTTACGTCGCAGCTGAGCCGGGCCTCGTCCAGCTCTCGGAGGCGTGCTGCGACCAGTACTGCATCGTACTCTGGGGACTCGTCTCTGTCCTTCCAGGCATTGTTTCCTTCCAGGACATCGAGGTCGGTTGCTGCAGCCTTCCACTCGTCGTATGTCTCGGCCTGTGACGCGCAATTAGCATGTGATAGTCAAAGTACGAAGCGCGAACACCCACATTTCTCAGGCGCAGGTACAAGATCTGCTTGTGGCCTGCATCTTGGTCCAGCTCTTCCTGGAAAGGCGCGGTGTATTGACCGGCAAGTGCATCACCTAGCGATTGCACAGGATTGCGCACAAGTCTCGTGAGAGGCGACAGGAACCCGCCATGGCTCTTGCTCTTCCGAACGACCCTTTTCTCGATCTCTTCATTTCCTGCTACGTGCAGTCGTGAGCTGCCTCCCGATAATACTGTGTCGGACAGGAAGGACATGGATGTGGACACGCCATGCGCGAGTGTTACGGATATTAGGAGTGGTGAGAGCACCTGAGGATTGTGGGGAAATGGTCAATCATATAGCCCAAGAGAGGTTGACTACCGCGGATGTTCTGATTGCGCTGGGACCGTTTCTTAGTGGGATATAGTGTGTAGGTATTGCGGTGAGAGTCCGTCATTCGTCGAATGGTCATGCGTCGCTGCGACGGTCCGGCGCGAGTCGCGGAAGGCGCACAACGACTGGGGTACCGATGGAGGTAAGGGAGAAGTGGGTTGCAGGGAGCACCAACGAGCTGGCAAAGCATGTGCATCAGAAACAAGGCATCGGGATTTACAACTGCGAGCACTTGCCAACAACCACGCTCAGATGCTTAAAGACTTTTGGGCGCATGAACGTGGTTCGCCGTCATTCATAGATCACGGTATGCAGCTAGTCGAAAGGCGGCAAGACGTCACTCTATCGATAACACGTCTCTCCTAATTCGCGCATTCACGAGACCTGCGTCTCTGTTCTGCATGCGAAACCCGGATGCTCGACGTGTTCCTGCAGCTGGCCGGATAATTGCTGTATAACTGGACTGATTCCTCTCACCAAATGCAGACTTCAAACGGGACTGCACTGTGCACGTCCTTGTACTTGTCACAGCGATCTTCCTTGCTTGAAACAACACGTCGAATCAGAAACTCGGGGACGTCGTGCAGCTTTCCCATCCTGCTCGGAATTGAGACATGTGCCGCACCGTGGAGTCATATTTCCTGTTTTGGTCACACTTCTCAGCTTTCCCGGGACCACGAGGTCCGCCTGCAGAGACGATCACGCTGAGCTGAGCAAGTGGTGGTTGGCAGACCGGAGCATCTCTGACATGGCTTCCTTCACATGTCAGAGCTACGAGTCATGCACTGCGAGACCGGACGACCCTCATTTCCTGTCCGCTCTGCTGTAGGCCTATTCTCTCGTAAGACAAAGTCAGACGCAATTATCCTGTCTTTCCAGGTATTGCAAAGTCAGTGCTCCTTGCAGAAAATTCGGATGTTTTTTGTAAAGCATCTAATCACACCCCTAACAACTGTGCCAGAAACACGCAGCCTTTCGACTGTTTGCTTCCTTGGGCACGAAAGGAAACAGCGGTAGAATAGTCGAACGAAGAAACACAGCAACGATCATGAAACATTCGTAAACAAAGAATGTTACTAGAAGTAACCTACCTCTACAAAGCCTCAGAAAGTCAGGCAACACCTAGCATCACAGATAAGAGAGACAGTATATGAGAGCAACAGAACGTTTGCTCACGATCAGCGTGGAGGGCTGGATTATACCTGGCTCTTTGTGAGGAGATGAATATCATGCAGTAACAAGGTACACCGCGAGAACGTACAGGAGGTTGAGATGATGTAAGTAGCCAGCGATGGTGAGCCAACAGTCAGGGGTAAAAGTATGAGCCAAAGTGCTGAAAACAGAAGCTAATCTAAGCTCGCATACAATTTAAAAATATCTTTGTATCAGATATAACAGGCAGGCTTGAGATGGATAGCAGTTGTTGTGGTTTCTCATAAGTATTGTAGCAACTTCCGCGGGGGTGCGCGGGTGATCGACGTCATCCTCAGCCCAGGCAGCCGCTGGAACCAAGAACTGGTCCCATCCATCACACTAAGTTTTCGCTATCCCTACACACATCATCGTTACCTTACGAGCCCATCTTTTAAATCGTTGCTTCTCACCCAGCGACATCCACGCCGTCTTCCCTCATCTCGTGTGGTTATGACGTAACTGGGTGCTTTTCAGTTCCACAAGTTCAAGCATCTGCGAAAAGATGGATTTCCAGACCATCATACTTGCCAGCAATGGCACGGATGATGGTGGAAAATCGGTACGTCGATACACGCCAACTCTCCCCTTGACCCTGTCCAAAACAACGGTCCCTTTACAGCCGCGACTCACTTCAATCTCATGACCTCAGACAACAAAGTCTCACAATTTCATACTAACACTTTATCGCAGCCCAGCGGCCCGTCTTCCTTCAAAGCCGTGGCCGCTGCCTTTGTCCCAACTTTTGTGCTTGCCAGTCTGTTTGTTTCTGCATTCGTGATAGTCAGGCCAAAGTTCCCAAAAATCTACTTTCCCAGGACGTACCTAGGTACCATACCGAAGAAAGACCACACGCCATGCCAGAGTCGTTCGTATTGGGATTGGGTGCATACCATGAGAGTGGTACCCGACAAGTTCACTCTCTACCACCAGTCCATCGACTCGTACCTCTTCTTGCGGTTCCTCCGAACTATGATTTTCATCTGCGTCGTAGGATGTGTCCTTACATGGCCAATTCTGATGCCAATCAATGCCGCAGGTGGCGGTACGGGCAACGAATTGGACCGTGTCTCGATTGGCAATGTCGCGGAGACGAAGTATCTGTATGCTCACGCCGTCGTTGCTTGGGTGTTCTTCAGCTTCGTTATGTTCACGATAGCAAGAGAGAGACTGTGGCTGATTGGACTTCGTCAAGCGTGGAATCTATCGAAGCCCAATGCGAATCGGCTGTCATCACGCACAGTGTTGTTCCTATCAGCGCCAACGGCTGCATTGGACGAAAGTAACATGCGACGCTTCTTTGGTGATGATGCAGTCAAGGTGTGGCCCGTGACTAAGGCGCAGAAGCTACAGCATCTCGTATCTTCCAGAGATTCCAAGATCGATGAGCTTGAGACTGCAGAGATCTCCCTAATCCGAAAAGCCAACGAAGAAGGAAGAAAGAGTCAAGCCAGACACCAAGGGCAAAGGATCACTTACGGCAGCCTTCCTGATAGTGTCAAGCAGTCACTACGACCGACACAAAGACTGAAGACGACAAAGCCTGTGGGCAGGCAGGTGGACAGCATCGACTACTCCCGTAACCAGCTTCTGGAGAAAGAGGAGGAGATCAACAAGGCGCGAGAATCCAACGCGAATGCACAAAGCCACCATGGTGCGGCTGCAGTTTTTGTTCAGTTCCGCACGCAGTCTGCAGCGCAGAAGGCATACCAACAGGTCGCATCCTCGGACATACTGTCTCTCACGCCGCGCTTCACTGGCGTTCAGCCAAGCGAGATCTTCTGGGAAAATCTGACAATCGAGCCTTCTCGTCGCATATCACAGGGTTTACTTGCACACGGGCTTGTTATTGCTTTGATCATCTTCTGGTCGATCCCTGTTGCGTTTGTCGGTGCCATATCAAACGTTTCCTACTTGGCAGAGAACTTCAAGTTTCTCAGCTTTCTCAACCAGCTGCCAGATAGTATCGTCAACCTCCTGACTGGACTAGTACCGCCTCTGCTACTAAGTGCGCTGAGCAAGTACGTGCCAAAGATCTTCAGATGTAAGCTGAGAACCGAGTATCGGTGACTTCGCTGACCCCAACAGACATCTTCACCACATTTGGCGAGCCCACGAAAACGTCTACAGAGTTGAAAGTACTGAAGTGGTACTACGTTTTTCAAGTCTTGCAAGTCTTCTTGGTAACCTCACTCTCTTCTGGAGCGGCGACCGTGGTCTCGCAGATCGCAAAAAATCCCAACCAGATTCCCCAGCTACTCGCCGAGCGCTTACCTCGCGCCTCGAACTCCTACCTCACGTATTTTGTTGTTCAAGGCCTGACCAGCGCTTCCGACAACCTCCTCAACTACTCTGATGTTCTTTCTTTCCTATTCTTCGACAGGTTCTTTGACAAGACACCTCGTCAAAAGTACAACAGCTATATTACTCTGAGAGGCATGCAATGGGGCAAACTGTTCCCGAAATATGTCAACTTTGTCATCATTGGTCAGTCTTAAAATCAGCTTTTGAATCTGCATCATACTGATCTCCTTTAGCAATTGTGTACTCTTGCATCGCACCGCTGGTTCTAGGCTTTGCTGCGGCAGGCCTTTCCCTATTCTACCTCAGTTACCGTTACATGCTGCTCTTTACCGCGCAGCCTAAGGTTGACACCAAAGGACACAGCTATACGCTCTCATTACAGCAAATGCTTACTGGCGTTTACATCGCTGAGCTTTGCTTGATCGGACTATTCAGTCTCCGAGGCGCATTCGGTCCAACAATCTTGCTCGGAATACTGCTCATCGTTACGATCGTTTTCAACATCCTCACCAACCGCCACTTCGAACCTCTGGAGCAATATCTTCCCGCCGATCTAGCTCTCGACGGCAGCAGCGATGAGAACGACGAAGAGGCTCCCCTTCTGTCGTCTGCAGAAGAGGGGGAATCGGATGCGATTCAGCGTGAAAACTCACGCATCAATCGCATTAGCAGCGCTGTGCGAATCTCGCCTCGAGTCACAGGTCCACTGGCTCGATTTTTTGAGCCGCACATATTCACGAGTCACGGAGCAATGAAGAAGTGGCTGCGTGACGATGAGTTCGATGAAGACTACGTGCCGGAATATAGTGACGAGGAGATTCGCAAGGCATATCTTCATCCTGCATACACAAGTCAGACACCCATCATCTGGCTTGCGAAGGATGACATGGGTGTCAGCAAGAAAGAGATTCAGGAAAATGAGAAGAAAGAGCTCAAAAGTAGCGATGAGGGAGCATGGATAGATAAAGATGGGAGCCTGAGATGGAATGTGGACGACTTCGGAAAGGTGCCCATCTTCAAGAAGACCAAGCAATGGTAAGCCGGAAATACCGGCAGACTACACAGCTGCCGTACAGCAGCAAAACAGCACATACACCAAATAGAAATTGTACATGCGATATCTCTTTCCCCCCTCATGTTTCTTGCGATTATCCGCAAACCCTTGGCAGCTACGTCATGAACCGAAGCTTTACGGAGAAGCCTTACCATCCTTTATTCGGCACGCACTCCGAGAGCATCATCCAAGTACTACCACGTGTGGCTTGCCATGTCGCTGTCAGACGTTTTCGACCTTCTCGAATGGGCATCGAACCATCGCATGATCATGGCTAGAGCGCCAGGCCCTCACCACACCTCCCAGCGCCGCGGCCCTTGCCAGACGGCGCGGCGCGCTTGACTCCCTTCTATTGGCGCTATCGCAGGAACGTCGCGATTAGTGACGCAAGCTATGAAGTCAATCGCCTTGTGCGCAAGCAATTGAGTGACTGCCCCAAGCGCATACATATATCCAACTCTGTCACTGTCTCGCGAGCGCAAACACTCCCCAATTCATCCACCCACACTTCGCCTCAAATATAGCTTCTATCTCTAATTTAATTCATAACGTCCAACGAGCACCACACAATGCACACCGATCACTCCAACCCGCAGCGCGACCTAGTCGCCAACGCGCTGGTGCTGCTGCTGAAGAACATCGATCCCAAGCTCGACCCGACGCACTTTGCCAAACACACGCCGCTCAAGGCCGAGATGAAGAACGGCCATGACGCTGCTACGTTCATCAAGGACTGTTCGCACGTAGGTTGCTACCTCCTCATGCGGGTTGGTCCACGCGGCCACGTGACCGCGCTGCCACCGCGCAGTGACGATGAGGTATGCTGACAGATGTATAGGAGTTCGGCGTCAACCTGACCACGCCTGAGGCGCGCGAGGAAGCACAGTGGGCGCTTGCAGGTAGTGCGGCGTCGATGCATGGACACGCGACGCTGGGGACGGGGTCAGCATTTGCGTTTGCAGATTTTATCTTGAAGAGGATGGAGTTGGAGGGAAAGACATATTCGAGTGCGGCATATGAGGAGTTACAAGGCAGGCAGGGATTGAGGGTGTAAGGTATCTCGTCGAGTATGTGCTTCGATTGTGTGTGCATTATGAACAGCAATGTATGAACACCCCAGCCGGTTTCCATGTACAACGCCGTGCCCTTTGGTCCATGGGACAAGCGAGTGTGGGGCTATGCAAGTATAAACACCATAAAACAGAAGCCGAAGCTCCGAGACATGACAATGCTGGGTCCGTCTTCGCCCTCTCCATCTGGCTATGTTGAGTCCGCCACGGGAGCACCGCGAGATGCTACGACGCAATGGATGACTCTCAAGCCTCGATGCAGGTTGCGGAGATGATGGCAACATCGACACGCCCAGAGATCAAAAGACAAACGCCAACCGCCAACTCCATCCATGCTTCCTGAATCCAGACTCCAAGGAATTAAATCAGAACAGCCTCAACTTCTTAGGCGGCGCCATCGAGATACCGGCGAACATCTCCGCACTCCTCTTCTTGGTCGTCGAGAACGGCCTCATGGGCGTGGCCGTCATCATCCTTTGTTTGCTTGGTGTCTTGATCGGGCTGCGGCTCAGTAGGAAGTTGGACTTCTTCTGCGGCAAGGTGCGAACAGCCATCTTGCCATCAGGTTCAAAGTAGATACCAAGCTCGCTATTCTCCTTGTCGTCAAGATTGATTGAGCGGTCAAACTCAGATGAAGTAGGAGTCGCGGGCTGGCTGCGCTCGCCCGACGATGGCGGGAGGGCGTACTTGGAAGGAGTCTTTGCAGGTGTGCAAGGAACCAAGGATGCCTTTGGACTTGACGGAAGAGCTAAGGAAAGATTGACGAGGTACTTGGCTTCGTCAACGCGCTTCTTATTCGCCTCGCATTCGAGAGCCCAGCTGACGTTCACGGCCTTGATGGCTCCGCGACTCTCGACAACCCTCTTGAGAGTGTCAGGCTTTCCATCTTTGTATAGCACGTGCGTGATGTCGGTGTTAGTCCATTCTTTGGCAATCTTCGCGCCGAGATCTGTGATAAGAGTCTCAAAGAGGAACGACTGGTCCTTGCCGCTGTCGGAGATGACGTCGACGTAGAAGGTCAGGCCTTGCAGCGGGCCGTCGAAGAGAATGGACGGCTCCTCGAAATCGCCCCACGTGACTGCCTTCTTTGGGCTGTCGTTGCCCTTTCTCTTCTCTGGTGAACGCAGAGACGACTTGACGGGGGAGCGAAGAGAAGATTTCATAGGCGATGCGAATGAAGAAGCTGAAAAGTTGCTGGATGCTGCAAACGTCGCGGCCTTGGCGGGTGACTTCTGAGCCGGCGCTGAGAACAATGAGCCGGTTGCGCGGGGTGTAAAGACCGATGGCGTGAATGTAGGTGGCGCGAAGAAGGGGGTCTTGGTCGTCGGCGGTGCCAACGTCAAAGGCTTCAACTTCAGTGGTGCAAATTGCGCTTGAGGCTTCTCAGCAGGCGTGTTTTCGTTCTCAAGCTCTGAGATGCTGAAATCATTCACCTCGCTGTTCTCGTCGAAAGATGCATCGTGAGCGGAGAAATGTGATGGCGAAGGCGTCTGCTTCTTTGCTGACGCTCTGATCTCCTCCTGGATAGCTGCCTCCATAGCTAGAGCTGGCGTTGTGGGGTAATCAGGGAGCTCACCCAGTGCTTTCCTGTCAGCACTTGCGGCTCGAACGGGTGTCACAGGGACCGCTGAAAAAGGCGTGAAGTTCTCCTTGTCCGCGACATGTTCTGGTGAGGTCTGCGCTGGTGGTGTGCAAGGCGCCTTGAGCTCGACTGCTGGTGTCATGGAAGGTGGTGTGAATGTTTCCTTGAGGGCAACATGTTCTGGCGAGCACTGCGCACGCGGTGTGGACGGCGCCATGAATCGAACAGCTGGTGTCCTCTGCAGGATCTCAGGCGTATTGCTTCGTACCGGTGTCACTGCCTCAGCGGGAGTAGCAGCTGCTGGGCTGGTAGCTTCCTCAGCCTGAACGTCCTCCGCGGCAGGTGCAGGTGAAGTGAAGACCTCCTTAACCGCAACATGTTCTGGCGAAGATTGCGCTCGAGGTGTGAAAGGCGCGTGGAACACAACTGCAGGAGTGGCAACTTGAGGGGTGAAGATTTCCTTCTTCGCAATGTGCACTGGTGAGCATTGCGCCGCAGGTGTGCGAGGCACAGCGAAGAAGCCTACGGGAGGTAGAATGGCCATTTCTGGTGCAGCAGATGTCTCCATGGATGCTTCTTCGATGACACTCAGACGTGATTGAGTAACAATGTGCGCAGGGGTCTTTGGGTAGTCTGGAAGCTCAGCAAGTGCTTGTCTCGCACTCAGGGGTGCTTTGATATGTGCAGGAGTCTTTGGGTATCCAGGCAGCTCGTTCAAAGCGTCCTTAGTAGCCATTGGCGCCTTGATGTGAGCAGGCGTTTCTGGGTAGTTCGGCAGCTCCTCCATTGCGTCCTTGTGGTTGATCGGTGCGTTGATGTGCGCAGGTGTTTTGGGGTACTGTTCCGGCATCTCGGTCATCAAGACGTCGGTGTCAGGAGAAGCGGGGACAGGAGCCTGGATGTGTGCTGGCGTATTGGGATAGTCTGGCATCTCGGCCAGCGCGGCTTTGTTTGAAACGGGAGCTTTGATGTGAGCTGGTGTCTTCGGATAATCGGGTAGTGTTGCAAGCGCTGCTGTTGATGTGATGGGTGCGGAGATATGTGCCGGCGTCTTGGGGTATTGAGGGAGCTCGAACAGAGCCCTCTTGTTGGTCAGAGGCTGAGCAGTACGTGCAGGTGTGGAGGGAGTTGCAGGGTATTCTGTGAAGGGCTCCTCGATCGCCTCGAAGGTAGACACGGGCTCCTCGATGGCAGGCGCTTCAGCAGGCGTAGGCTCTTCGAGAACAGCCTTCACAGCTTTGGCTGGCGTAGCCTTCTTGGTTGGTTTACGTGCGGGCGCCTTGAGAGGCGAAGCAGGAGGGAGCTCAACATTGCGAGTTGTGCGCGTAGCTCTGCTGGGAGGCGCGAGGACTGGCACTGTGTCGAGAGGCGCGGCGGCTTTGCGTGCACGAGATGCTGGCTTGATGGGCTCTGCGCTGATTGTGCTCTCAGCAGGAACAACCTCGGCCTTCGCAGCTGGTGCTTTCCTGACGGGCGCTTTCCGTGCGCGGGATGCTGGCTTGGGCGCCTCTTCTGCGACAGGCTCTTCGATGGTGACAGTTTTGCGTGTCCGTGTCGCCGTTTGCGGCACCTCCTCTTCTTCTGCGATAGGCTCCTCGACAACGACAGGTGCGGCCTTCTTTGCCGGTGTCTTCTTCACAGGCGCTTTACGCGCACGTGTCGCGACCTGGATCTTAACGGGTTCTTGTGGCATGGCAGACTCCTCTTCTTCGACTAGCTCTTCGATAACAGGCTCTTCAACAATCGGTGTTGAGGCCTTGCGACCACGCGTCGCTCTCTTAGGCGCCACAGGGGCATGCTCCCCTTCTTCTATTGTCTCGACCTTGGCCGCACGCGTTGCGCGCGTCCTCTTCTGTGTGGGGACTTCTTCGACGACAGGCTCAGGCTCTGGTGTTGGCTCTGTCTTGGCCTTGCGCTTTGTTGCTGTGGTCTTGGTAGCTTTTGTGGCAGCGGGCGCGGTTTCGATGACTTCTTCGACGACAGCCTTCTTCCTGCCGCGCTTGGGCGGTGCAGCCAGTGTCGAGGCAGCAGGCGCGGCCTCTGGTGCGGCCTTTGCTCCGCGACGTGTTGCGACCATGATGTGCCTGAATGTATGCAATAGTCGCGGGTTAGTAGTGCGAGAGGTTAAGCTCTCGTGGGGAGGGATGGTACGAGATTATAGCACGGTGGGAGCGTGCTGTGCTGACAACACGCCGTTGCCCCGTCAACAAGCTTAGCTTGCCGCGGTACGCGGCTGCACCCGGACATGCAGCCCCAGAATCACACACACGATGCAGTCAATGTCCTAAGGTCATCGAGCCTAGTTTTCTGAATCAATCGAATTGGGGGCCCGTCACAGTCGTTGCCCAAGTATCATCAAGCCGAGTCCTCTGATTTGATCGAGCTGGGATCACAGTCACAGTCATGCTCTTGACTGGCGCAGATCAGTATCCAGCATTTCATTTGTTTTTATTTCATCCGTACTAGCAAGGATTCGTTCAGTCAAGTGAGTGTATGGCTTGATCGACACTTTTCATAGTCCTGTCCTTACCTCTGGTGGTAAATCCAGCCGAACGACTTCCATACCAACACCGCAGAGCAGCACTCTCGCTGTGTCGCCGGCATCGTCCAATACTGCCATACTCGAGACATCAGCGACACTGGTCTTGACCTTAGACAGCCGCTTGATTGTCAGCCTGTCTATGTCGTCCGGGTTTGTGCCAACGTCTTCGGCGTCATTCATGATTACCTCCCAAAGTCGTACCCATTCGTCGTTGCCAGACGTGAGAACATATACGTGCGACTGGATGTTTACTATTGCACAGGCTGTGACAGCAGAGCCGTGCGCGCGATCGACAAGCACTGACGGTAATTTAGAGGCTCTTTGTGCTGCTGCCGATAGGTGTGCCCCTTTAGTGTGAGCGAACAGGAAGGCCAGTCCACCGTCATCTCCACCAGAAACAATCAACCATGTACCATCATGGTTGGCATACGATCTCATTGTTTTTGATGCGTTCTGGTGGATTCGTATGGGATCCTGCCAGATCAGAGCTTGGCCTGACGCACCGGCGGGTAATGGCCACACAACTGCGTGGCCGTCCGTGCCAGCAGTCAACAAGGTGGTTGGCGAGAGAAGTATGCATTGCGTGAGGCAAGAAGTAAAGTAGACACCTTTGTATAGGGGCTGCCACTTGTTCGCGAGTGTCGGATCGTAACGATACGTCTGTTGATGGTCAGTAGGCATCGTATAATTCCAGGACTGTACTGACCTTGACGCTTGAATCTGAGAATACCATTACAATTGTGAAAGCACCCCCGTATCGAGTAACGTCAAAAGACATAATGCGCAAATCTGAGAACTCGCTTTCTGGTGCGTAGACGTACTCGCAGACAACTCCAATATCGATCACACTCTCGAGAGCTCGGACTCTCCAAATGTAGAATTCTTCGGATCCAGCGCTGCTGAAGAGATACTCACCATCATCAGACCACTGAAGGTGTTGAATACCGGTGGTGTGTCTGCGCAGTGTTGTCCGGCAGACCAGTTCGCCTCCTATGTATTGGAAGATCCTGATATCTGTGTCCTCGGCGCCAGTGGCGATCAAACGGCGGTGTCCGTCAGGAAATTCGGAGGTGCTTGCCGGCAAGGTCACTGCCACTGCCTTTATCTCACGTCCGTGACTACCCGAACGTAGCACTTCGTGGTTGGGACCCTGCTGGCTGCAGATGTGCAGACTAGATGCTCTAGTCCATACCAGAGTGCCCCCTCCTGGGCAACTGGGACTCGAACTTGGCTGAAAAGCCCAGCTGCGATGCGCACCACCAGTCTCAATGCCCATAGTCTCCTCTTCCGAGGTAATGTCATACAAAACCCATTTCTTGCTTGAAAAGCCATGCACTAGGAGGTGTTTGTCGTGGAAAACAATGTCTTCGATGTTTGGGCCAAATGGCAAGGCGAGGTTGTGGACGAGACGTACGATGTTATTGCTGAGGTCGATCCAGTGCACAGCAAGACAGCCATCACGCCCCACAGAGTACAGGTATCCGACTGACGTGTGTGCAGGTGAGACCTGGAATTGTATTGAGGTAACAGTCTCATCTCCATGAGCCTTTTCGATGACCCGGAAGAGGCATACTTCTGGACCATCAACTTGGTGCGAGATGTTGAACAGGCCTATAGAGCCCCGGCGAAACCCCAGGGATAAGATAGTGTTCTTGGAATTGGTATCAATTACTGACATGCTTGTGATAGTTGAGCCGGTCAAGATGTTTGACAAGGGTATCGGCACGACTTCCACATCTTCAGGTGAGGAACTTGTGGCGATGCTGACGAACAGCAATTGAGCTTGCCGCTGCCCGACCAGTGTGATGAGAAGCGCGATTCGATTCTGGCCATTGACTGACGACACATCTCTTGCGAAAATAGTGCCGACTTTGCCAGTGACTGTGTAAACAGTTCGGAGTGACGAGTCGGTCGCACGATACATGTAAATACCACCGTTGGTGCCTGCGAGAAAAGCGATGCCGTAGGCAGACACACTGGCGCAGGTAGAGTAACCGGACAGCTCTTCTAGCTGGTCTACCAATGTCGATGCAATTAAACTATTCTGCGGAGCAAGGCCCGCGTCTGAACCAAACGACTTGACCAGGATTTTACCGGAATTGGTTATGAGGAGGAAGGTCTTGTCGAGAACAAAGCAATAGCTTCTGATCGAATCTGCTTTCTTTGTCGCTTTTCCAGATTTGCGCGTTTCCTTCTCCGCGGTCACCGAGGGCTGTGCCATGTGAAGAAGGTCCTGCACACTATACTCTGCGGAAGTATTACCGTCATATCTTCCATTCTGATCAACTACAAGCAACGGGTAGCTGGTGAGTTTGCTGTCAGCAGCACCGCAGGCCACGCGTACTGAACCGGCCGTTTGGCAGTAAGTGGCCATTGACCATAGATTCTTGCCGCTATGATAAGCAGCACAGTCAGTCTGTTGTAGCATACACGGTAAGCTGCCCAAATTTCCCGTGTTGGCTACCAACTCCCACGTGCGTGATGTAGCGTCTTCGCCGGCTGACAGAAGAGCTAACGATCCATCACAAGGAGAAAGATCAAGGAATCTCACTCTCCAGACTCTTGAGGTATGACCCCATCCGATCGCAAGGCAGTTCGAATCGTCGGATGGCGCTTCGGTAGCCGACACGCTGAACCCGGTGTGACGAGTGCGTTGCGTCTCTGCGCTTGGGTCTACAGCTTCGCTTCCACTCAAGTTGACATCCACGTTTGAGACGTTCCAGAGGCGAATCGTGCGATCGTCACTGCAAGAAGCAATGACTCGTTTCAGATTGCCACAGCAACCACGCTGCAACTCTTTCGAGATACGAACGTCGAAGATCGAGCCTTCGTGACCAAGGAAGACTTGATGGATGTGGGACGATGATTGGCCATGGGCAGACTTGTTCCAAGACCAGTACATGATCTCGCCAAATGCTGTACCGGCAGCTACAAGTATGCAGTAAGGTGATTCCCAAAGAAGATGCGCAGAATACAGGATAGATCGCGAGCTTGTTGTTAGCTCCGCAATGTCGATTTTGGGAGAGCTGTCGCAATTATTAGCAACCCCAGTGTTTCCTCAAATATAAGTAGGAGTGGTGTGAGGGAAAAATGTACCTACCTGAGAGTATGCGCTGTTCCACTCTGCCATTGTATACTGAGCTGTAGAAGGGCATTGTGCGCTGTCACGGCAGCACAAATGCCCTGGTTGTATTCATCTTCCTCATTCGGGCTGCTCAGTCGAGGCGCAAGGTCGAGAATCCAGTCAGGGGCCTTTGCGACATTTGAAAGGCTAACAGACAGCGACTCATGCCCGTGGTGGTCTGGCGCAGTGGTGATTCGAAGGGCACGGACAACACGTCCACCCCAAACCACAAGCTTCGTCACGTTATTGAATTCTTCAGCATACACACATATGCCATGCACAGCTTGAGCTTTGAAGACGCGCTTGGAGGCGATGTATCGTGAGCTCTTGGCGTGATAGAAGCGAAGAAATGGTCCTTGGGCGGCGATCAAAAGCGCTCCGCACGAGGCCAATGCGGTCACTGGTACACGAGTGCTTTCATGCTGGCTAGATCAGCAATGTTATACAGATTGTTCCAACGGATACTCACGTGAAGTGTGGGTGACATTGGCAAGCAATGCTACTGCTATCAGATGGAAAGCCGCAGCTTGCCGTGGAATTTTTGGTGTTCAGTCGCGCCCCGCACTGGCGCTGTCAGTTGGAGTGGCGGGGTCTTTCAAATGACGGAGCCTCTCACTTTCGACACGAAATTTACACCACTTTGCGCCCAACGCTACCGGCACACCACCCGCCATCGCATAACATAGATTTCTTTCCAGGCCATATTCGCCCTCGTACAATAACTCTACGAACCTCGCACACGCAAACATGTCCCTCGGCGCACCTGGCGTTCCGCTCGATGCCGAGCATGCAGACAACTTCGAGGACATCGAGAAGCAGTTCGCAGTAAAGGGTGCGCAAATTCACACAGCCAGCACGAGACTCTGCTAATAGGCTGCGCAGTCGTACAACACATGGAGACATACTGGAACATCCTCGAAAAGGTCAAGGGCTCGACTCTACGCCTGACCAAGCTTGACGACGAGATCTACGAGCACTTCCAGAAGGAGTTCCCAGACTTCGATGCGTCAGCCACAATAATTGAGGACGAGATGAAGAGCAAGGCTGGTAAGGAGAGGTGGCGCAACTTCATCACCCAGTATGAGAAGAAGGTGGACGACTACAACTTCGGCGCCATGCTGCGCGCAAGCCCGAAGACCGACTACACACAGGATGGGACTATCTTTGCAGTACGCATGCAGTTCTATGCTGTCGAGATTGCCCGGTAAGTCATCCGCTCAGAGTCGTGCGTGCAGAGCTGACAGGCGCAGCAACCGCCAGGGCTTGAACGACTGGGTCTACGAGCAGGCCCAGAAGAAATAGACGGCTCCAAGGCGGCACGACCACGACCTGGCCGCAAGTCACACAATGGCTAGAAAGCGCCCTGCATTGTCCTTCTGTGGGCTGGATCTCCTCCACGGTATCTTAAGGTCCTACCATAGTTCTGCCATACGTCCCAAGTCGCCGCCGCATAGACGACCATATACCATCTTTATACCCGCCGTCTTACTCAGATCGCCATGCCTTCGCCCGGCCCACTCGATTGCACGAGTAATAGTAAATATTAAATTAGGTAGTATCGAGACGGGAAGCTTTCGCCTACGTGCGAGAGAAGGTTGTCTGCGGCTCGCAATGCTCAAGTTGCAAACATCTAACGAATTGATGCAAATTTTGGTGACTTTCTCAAGACTTCTGACCGTTTTCCTCTCGCGCTTTTCGTTCTTGATGGGTTATTGTCGTGTGGCGTTGAAAAGAGCGGGCGTGGCTATTGCGCGAACCGGCGTTGGTGGTTTGTGAGCAAGAACAATAGCAAGGTCAGACAAAGTAACCTATGCAAACAGTCCTTCTAGATTAGCAATGCGCCGGCTAAGCGTACATGCGGAGAGCGGCCACTATGCTATTTGTGGTAACTCCTTTCCTTTCACTTACAATGTATTTGCATCGTTTTGCCCTCGCTGGTTGCTCTAGTTTGGAGCGTTTACATTCGTTTTGCGGACTGCGAGTCCCTCTAACCAACCATCCTAATGGCAACCACTCCAGATACCAAACAAGGCGAGAAAGAAGTGAGCTCCACGCAGGTCAGCGAAGAAAAACAGTTCGCTGCCCAAGTAGGATGGAAGGCGCTCTTCGGCTTCACCACAACCAGTCACATCCCGGTCCTGATCAGCGCGCTCGCTAGTGCAGCTGCCGCCGCCGCAACCCTTCCTATCTTCTCTATAGTATATGGTCTCGTCTTCGGAGCGTACTCAGACTTTGGTGCTGGGAGGACCAACGGTGATGAGCTCCTCAGCGAAGTATCAAGGTTGTGTCTGATTCTGGTCGGCGTCGCAGCTGCCAATTGGGTCTTCAACAGCATTTTCTTCTTCCTGTTCCTGCTCTTCGGAGAGCTACAAGCGAAAAGTGCAAGGATCCGGATCTTCAATGTGCTCATCCGAAAAGATATGGCATGGTTCGACACAAGAGAGAGCGGTATTGCTGCGTTTTTACCTACTGTCCAGCTGTGAGCAGCTCCCACCCTTGCCTAGTGAGCGCGTAGCTGACCATGATCAGACATATCCGCGATTTACAACTCTCGGTATCTGCACCTTTCGGTGAAGGACTGCAATGCATCATCGCTGCGATCGCTGCTATTGGAGTCGCATTCTACTACTCCTGGAACTTGACACTGGTCATAATCTGCACGGTTCCGGTGATTTACCTTGCAGAAGCATATTTGTCGAAGCAGTTGAATCAACGAACACACGAACAGGCAGACCAGCTTCAGATGGCATTGAGGTACATCACCAACGCTATCCAGAGCATCGAGACGGTAAAGTGCTTCAACGGCGAGAGCTACGAGTCGCAAGCATTCACCAGAACTGCCTCTCTCGCCGCAAAGATGTACAAGCGAGTCGCCAACCTGCGATCCATGCAGATTGGCTTGATACAGTTCTTCACCTTCACCGTCTTCGTTCAAGGCTTTGCTTATGGCTCTCATTTAATCAGATCCGGGAACCTCGATGTCGAGAGTGTCATTACCACATTCTGGGCAGCGCTTTTAGCAATCGGAGGTATCACCGGATTCCTGCCACAATTTATCGTGCTCCAGAAAGGCAAAGTATCCGGTGGTAGGCTGCGAGCCATGATAGAGCAACTGTCTGAATGGGACGGACCTCGAGAGATGCAAGGAGAGATGCAAGGAGAAATCAAACCATCAAAGTTCCTGGGCGACATTGAATTCCGCAAAGTCAGTCAACCTTCCTTGATCCTGCCACAGCGGTGCTAAAACTCATCTATCAGGTCTCGTTTTCATATCCCACAAGAGTGGACGAGATTGCTCTTCAAGACGCCACGCTCTTCTTCCCAGCGGGAGAGACAACGTTCGTTATAGGCAAGTCCGGATCAGGTAAGAGCACTCTAGGCCAGCTGCTTGTGCGATTCTATCAGCCATCTTCTGGCCAAGTGCTGCTGGATCATGTGCCGCTTGACTCCCTCGATGTGCATTGGTTGCGACAGAATGTGACACTGGTGGAGCAGCATAGTGTCCTGTTCAACGATAGTATCCATAACAATATCGCGTTAGGCGATCGAAGCGGGACCATATCGATAGACGACATCAAGAACGCTGTCAGCTTTGCAATGCTGGAACAAGTCGTAGAAGGCCTCCCGGCAGGCCTTGAGACCAACCTTGGCGCAAAGGGCAGCTCTTTGAGCGGCGGACAGAAGCAAAGAATGGCTTTGGCGCGTGCTCGGATCCGGAATACACCTATACTGATTCTGGACGAGTCAACCAGTGCCCTCGATTATGTCACACGCGCGATGATTCTCCATGCTATACGTGGCTGGCGTGCCGGGAAAACAACCATT
>JUDZ01009386.1:0-20805 GCA_000812845.1 Stagonosporopsis tanaceti | reverse complement strand
GCAACAGCAACAGCAACAGCAACAGCAACAGCAACTGCTTTCCACACATTCCAGCTAACAGATCCCCCAGGCTTCTTCGGCACCGCAGCCAGCGGCCTCGGTACGCAACCCCTACTCGCACAACCACCCAACTCTACACTTCTCATCAATGCCTTCTCTGTTGAATGAATACTGACTGAGACCAGGCAACACGCTCGGTGCTGCAACCAACACGCTCGGCAAGGGCGTGGGGACCGTCACCGATGCGGCGGGCAACGTCGTCACGGCCACGGGAAAGGGGGTCGGTGACACTGTCACGGGGCTTACGCAGGGGGTGGGGGATACCACCAAGGGTACGTGATGCAGTTTTCCTCTCTTGCAGGTTGCCAGGTTGTGAAGGGGCTAACACGTGGTGCAGCGGGTGGCAACTTTGTCAAGGACACGAGCAGGAGTGGCACGGATCATTTGGGGCTCACGGAGAAGGAGAAGCAGGAGCAGGCGAAGCAGTAAGAGGGATTTCGTGTGGTGATTACCGGTTGCGGGAGTGATGAGCCGTACTGGGAAAGAGCATGATGATGAACAAAATATAAATGTATATGTGTATCGTCAAAGGTCGGTCAAATTGTGAATAACACGCCACAGTGTGTGCTGAAAATTGTGCGTGGGTTGATGGCAGTTCACGCGAGTTGCTTTGATGATGTGGAGCAAGCAGTGTTCGGTCGTCATGTTATTGCAAATGTGCAAGACGCATGGACATTGCAGTGATGCTTATTGTGTAGCCAATAACTAAAAACTGTAGACATTACTAATGATATTCTAAAGAGACCAACTTACGCGACATGTCCAGTATCCTACATATCCTACATAGAAATATTGTCTCGCCACTCTGACTCCGGAATGCCTGTCCGTCCCTCTTGCACCACCCTTAGCGGCGCTCCAAGACTGAACCTTCCGCCGTCCTCGCTCCAGCACCCAAACCGCTCACCCCTCTTCATCGGCTGCTCCTCAAACGGTACTTCATCCCTCAAGACTCTCCTCATGAACGCTTTCGCCTCCGTCAGACAACCCAGCGCATCAACACCAACAGTCACATGCCCCGCCGACAACGTCACTCTCCTCTCGCCCTCCTCACCATTCTTCTCCGCCACAAACCCAATCAACATCCCAACACTGCGCCACCAGTCGCCCAAGTCGCCCTCGCTCGGGAACAGAATCGGCGCGGGGTTCTCATACAGCGCGTCGCCGACATACAGCACGCGCTCCTCGTGGTCGAACCAGCTCAGGCTATCCGGCGTGTGGCCCGGGGTCTGCAGCGTCGAGACGGGGAGCTGCATGGGGATGATGGCGAGCCGGGGGTGGGAGACGGAGAGGCGGCTGTTGTGCTGAGCCCAGAGATTGGTTTTGTACGAGGGTAGCGCCAGGTTGAGCGACGTGCACAGAGAGTGCTCGCGCAGCGCTGCGCGCGGCTCCAGGAAAGAGCGCAAGTACGCGGACGAGGCGATGAGCGTGTGCGTTGATTGCGGCCAGCCGGCCATCTTGGCAGGCGCGAGGATGGGCTCCAGGCCGAGGATGTGGTCGTAGTGGCAGTGGGAGAGGATGATTAGGTAAGGGATGGTGCCGCTGGGGTTGAGGTGGTGGTCGATGAAGGTTTTGATGTTCCATTGGCCGGTTTTGGAGAAGGTGCTGGGCGCGGTGGTGCCGCAGCCTGTGTCGTTGACTATGAGGATGGTGGATGTGCGGCCATCGGGGGAGTGCTGGGTATGTTTTTTGACATAGATGTGCGGGTTTTCGTCCTGCTGGTGTTAGGCTTGGGCAGTCACAGTAGAGGTCAGTCTAGGCTTACGAAGCGGTCGAGTTCGCGGATAAGATAGGTACTGTTATTCACTTGGCGGATGGTGAATGGACACCCGTCCAGTTGCCGTTGCATATGCTGGGGCGCGACATGGCGCTGTGGACGCGTTCGAAACGATGAATGCCATATCCAAGCACATGCCAGAACGATGATGATGAGGATGAGGATATCGCCCTGGATCACGAAGCGCTCGGTGTCGTCATGACGTGGGCCGCCCTCCCTCGTCCGCAAGACGGACATGACCACGCTTGCATCAACAGCTTCAGCCCTGTGCAGCGTGAAGTCAGTAGAACTGCCTGTAGCAGGCCTAGACTAAGATTCACTAGGATTTGGTTGGCGATACGATCTGGGTTGAGCGCGGCGGCAGCTAGGGCGGCAGATGCGCAGAAGAGCCGATTGTCAGCCCTTTGTCAGCCCAGATTGACGCTAAGCACTCCCCGCAGCTCCGCTCCCGTATCTTAGACACGTCAGGTGGGGCATCACGACGCGATGAGAAACCACTGCAGCCTATAAGGCGTCCAGCATAGCTATCGGGCAGAATGTCAGATGCAGGATTACTGCCGAATGCACACGCGCTCATTCAAATGCGGGGCTTTCCCGCTGTTCCTCCCTACTTGCTAATCCGCGCCGTCTAAACTAATATCCATAGTCCCCAATACAATGGAAGGGATTATTCAGTTGATCCTCGAATTCATCACACAGCTTGCCCAAGCTATCGGTGGTCGTAGTTTCCATCTCTGGTCAAACACACACTCTGCGTCATCAAGGCAGCTCTGGTCTCAGCCTGACGAACGCCAGCCACTGCAACAAGAGCAACATCAGGAGCAACAGCAGCAGCAACAGCAGCAGCAACAAGCGCAGGAGGTCTAATATGTCGGCCACCGGCCCTGGAGACAAGTCGATCCCGGTCCTCAAGGACCTGACTATCGACAACATCACCGAGAACGTGGTGCGCATCAACTCGCAATGCTCCGATCCAAGGCTGAAGTACATCATGGAGCGCCTGGTTTCGCACCTCCATGACTTTGCGCGCGAGACACGCCTGAGCTTTGACGAATGGATGGCGGGTATCCAGTTCCTCACTCAGGTGGGGCAGATATGTACAGACGTGCGGCAGGTAAACAATCCCTACACCTGCTCTTCGTCTGCCTAATGCCTCTGCTGAACACTCCAGGAATTCATCCTCCTCTCAGACGTAGTGGGGCTTTCGCTCCTCGTGGACTCGATCGACCACCCCAAACCCTCTCACTCCACCGAAGGCACAGTCCTCGGCCCATTCCACACCCACGACGCTCCCGCTGACTCCAACGGCTTCTCCATCTCCGCCGACCCCAATGGCGACCCGCTACTCGTCCTGTGCACTGTCAAGTCTACTACCGGCGACCCGGTGGCTGGCGTGAAGATTGATGTCTGGGAGACGGATAGCCACGGCAAGTACGACGTGCAGTACGACGACCGAGGCACCAAGGCCGACGGCCGCGCTGTGATACAAAGTGACGAGCAGGGCGTGTTCTGGTTCCACGCCATTGTGCCCGTTCCGTATCCAATCCCGAATGACGGGCCAGTGGGGAAATTGTTGGAGAAATTGGGGAGGCATTGTTGGAGACCAAGTCACATGCATTTCATGTTTGAGAAGGAGGGGTTTGATCATCTTGTGACGTGAGTGAGCCCTCTCCTACTGTACTGATATATCTCGTGAGTCTTGAAGATGCTAATGCTATGTTTGCAGAGCGCTGTATATCCGCGGCTCCGACTATGAGACCTCAGACGCAGTGTTTGGCGTCAAGGACTCGCTGATCGTTGCGTTGAATACCGTGACGCCCGAGCAGGCGAAACAGTATGATGTCAAAGAGGGCACAAAGCTGCTGACGTACGACTTCGTGCTCGTCACGGACGAAGAGACGAAAAAGTTGCGCCATGAAGAGGCGGCAAAAGCTATGAAGTCTCTTGGCCGCGAGCAAGGCATGACGATCATCAATGGTGTACCAGTGCCCGACGTAGATTAAATGACGATATAAAAAATGAACGTACGAATGAACGAATGGATGAATGCATCTATTGACGAACAGCAAGTTACAGTAGGGCAAACAATTCGAAGGCCCCGGGTATATGGCAAGAAGCAAAGCACAGCTTAAACACAACCACCAAATTCTCCTCACTCTTGTCCCCCTTCAGTCGTCAATGCCGATCTCTCCCCTTAGAAACGCCTTGACCTTGTCCCCCCACACGACCTGCCTCTTATATACCCTCATCAGCGGCGCACTCCCCGTCCCCATCCCATCAATAGCCTCACACAGCGCCTCGCCACTCCCGTCATCCCTCAACTCCTGAATGGGATACTGATACGTCTTGAACGCGAAAACCACCGCCCGCGACTGCGGCAGGCGATGCAACGTCTGCCTCTCACACCTGACATAGGTCGTCCTCAAATCGACCTTCTTCTCCTCCCCACCCCCTTCCTTACCTTTCATACTCCTACCAATCCTCACCTCCTCCTCGGTAGCATGATTGCCCTGCACACAGAACCAGTCACCGCTCGTCGAAACGGACCAATTCCATCGCTTCACGATCCTGCCCACCTCCAGCGCCGCGAAGAAGCGGTCCATGCTCTTCTCCAGCTTCTGCGCGTAGTGCGGCACCGGCCCGTGGATCGCCGCAAGCAGCAGCCCGAGCTTCGAGCGCGTCCGGAACCCGGATGGGAAACACGTCACGTAGGCTTCGAGGCGGTATTTTCCTGCATCGCCGGGGGCTGGGCTGGGGAGCAGTACGAGGAACTCGGTGTCGATGTTGGAGCCGAGGAGTTCGAGGGCGTGGGTTGGGTTGGAGGGGGCAAGAGGGAGTGTTTCGCCGGTTGCGGTGTTGAAGAGGCCTGTGGCGGTCGGAGTGTAGATTGTCGGGAAGCGGGTGGGGAGGTAGGTTTGCGTAAGCCAGGTGTAGAGTTCGAGGACGGCGGGAGTGGCGCGGGGATTGTGGCCGATGACTTCGTGGTGTTGGGCTGCTATGAGGTCGCGGCGTAGGGCGATGCGGGAGTGATAGGTTTTGTCCATGGTAATCAGGTCGGAGAGGGTTGTGTTTTCGATGGCTGGGGAGAAGATCAGAGATAAAGAAGGTGTTGGGATGTTGAGTTAGACGCACCCATAGTCATGTGGAATTTCGGCTTGAACGGACGGGCTTTGATAGGCTCTTTGGCATCGAGGTCGAAGTCGTTGAGGGGCACAATGTTGTAGTAGGCGTCTTCTGGGTTTGCAATCGGAGCCTTCAAATTTCCTTTGGCAGACAGTCGGTGTGACTGTGGTAATTTCTAGTACTATTATAAACGACTGCGGCACATATTCGTTTAAGACCGGCAAGGTACCTTGGTATACCTTCCAACAGCACTGCTGAGCAACGTCAGTGATGCCGCTGCAAGGAACAGCAAACCCATCGGGTAGGCCGTGCTGATGAGGTCAAAAAAGACAGCCATATCCATGTTCTGAGCCATTGATGCAGACCAGAAGGGTTTGACGGAAGGGCTAAGGCGGTATATGTGTTGGTCGTCAATCAACACTTTACGATTACTCCGTCGAGACAGCCTCGGAATCATGTCTGAGTCAAGATAACAGTAGACGCGGGAAACGCCTTGTGGTTGTTGGCAATTGGGATCGGACTGCCTAGTGTAGGCTAAACCCCGCGTTTGGTAAGTGACAAGTTGACCTTCGGGAGGCTAGCCGATCGCCACCCAGGTCCATGCGAGATATTGGATGTTTGAAGAATCTTGTATCATTGCCAAACGAAGGAATTTCTTGGAATCAGTTGATCAGGTCTAGAGATGTAGTAATCGCGTATAATCTCTGCTGTGCTCTCTTGCCTGGTGACACAACCTGGATCGGAGCCTGTCCCTGTCAAAGCCGAGTCATACGTTGATTGTAGATTGCAAATGGGCGTCTACGGCGCCCGTAAAGAGTAGTGTCGACAGTGCTTGATGATTGTGCGGTCTTCTCATTTTGGCCATCGTAGTGGTTTGATGATGTCGAATCCTAGGATTTGTGCACGTCATTGTGCGAAGAGGAGGCCCCTCGGGCAACGCATTGATTCAGATGCTGGTACCAGTGGGGATTAGGTGAATATGCGTGCAGCTGAGCCGTATCGGTCGGCGTGTTCGATTTATTATTCCCTGCGTCCGGATGGTACGTACAACTCTGCTGCCCATCAACTGTCAACCAATAGCATATCACATATTACTGGAACATGTCTGGGCTTCTGAAAATGTGATTCGCTCCGTCTCCAAATTAAAGACATAGGTGTTTTAAAACATAACCTACATATACAAGTCATACAGTATCCAAGCGTGAAAGCCATCCCTAGTGCAACGTGTTGCTGCAGAATAGAAGCACATAGTCTATCGTTTACAATCATGCTCACGCTAAAAGCAGGTCGTTCGTTCGCACGAGGCGGCGATGGTTGTGGCGGTGCGCATGGAAGCGCATTTAGCTCGAGGCACCGGGGTAGCGGGTCTTGCCCACGGTGAAAGGGACGTAGCGGTACTTGATCATGTGCTGGATCTGTCGGCGCACTGGAAAGAGTCGGTTAGATAGTGCGCAAACGTTGGTGGCCGCAATACTCACTGGTCAGGCAGAAGAGAATCAGCCAGTACACAACCAGAACAGGCCAGAAGACAGGCAGGTTGAAGATCTCGAACCAGCTGCAGAAGAATCCAATAGCGATGGCCTTGGTCGTCGAGTACCAGAACTTGAACTCTGGGAGACGGCGCACAAACGGCCTGAACTCCTGGTCCTCCTTGGTGGGGAGACCACTAGCATTTCCGTCCTCCATACCCTCGTCCTGCTCTAGCGCAGGGTCGAACTTGGGCGAGAGGAAGGCGAGGAACAGGTTGAGCAGGTAGATGCCGAGCGAGTAGGCGACAATGTACCAGCCCTGGGCGACAAAGATGCGAAGCCCGAACAGGAGGAGCAGCACTCCGGTGCCAATCCATCTGTATGTGTTGTAAGGTGTGGACTTGTCGAGATAAGCCTGGAACATCTGCTCTACATTAGCCTCTGCTCGCTATCTCCTCTTCGTCTTGCTCGAAAAGCGAACATTGCAGCACAAAAGGAACATGCGCAAGGCAGCCAACGTACCCTGCCATATTTCGATGTCTGCGCTGTGACAGATGCGAAAGGGGTATCGGGCTCGGGGGAGTCCATCGTTGCGGTAGAGTCGGTAGCAGGTCGGGAGGCGACGGTTGTGGGTGCGTTCAGCAGTGCAGTGGCAGAGAGGAAGGCTGGTTGTTGGGGGCGACGTTGTTGAGGCGACACCTGTCAGGAAAGTTGCGCTGCGCGTTTGCGCGAGGCTGAGCGACCATCTGGAAGGCCAGCTACTCGCGGACTAGGGCGAACGCGAACCAGCGGCAGGTGGAAGCGAGCAGGCAAGCAAGGTCCGCGTTCTAATGACATAGCCGAGGCTGCCGAAGCTATGCGGGAGCTCCAACTTATCTCAATGCGAACGCAGAACGCACATTGAGAACTCCGCAACCTCGTTCGGGCATTGACTCCAGCACGTTCACTTCGTCATGCAAGCCTTCAGATCGACAGCGAGAGCTGCCTCGCAGTTCAGGTCTACTGGCCTCCCCAGGTTCTACTCGACCCAGAAGAGCTACGAGCACTTGCTTGTCTCGACACCAAAGCCAGGTGTAGGATTCAGTACGTCAATTCCCTCCTAGCAATGCATCGAGTATTTGAAGAAAAAAAAAAAAATACATACGCGAATCACTCGAGGACAATCTTCACACAAGCAGACGTTACTGACAATTGTAGTTCAGCTCAACCGCCCCAAAGCCCTCAACGCACTATGCACCCCGCTTATCCTCGAACTTAACAAAGCCCTACGCGACTTCCAAGCCGATAAGTCCATCGGCGCCATCGTCCTGACCGGTTCGGAGAAGGCCTTCGCGGCCGGCGCAGACATCAAGGAGATGAAGGACCTCACCTTCAGCGCTGCGTACGGCAACGATTTTATCGAGACATGGTCGGACCTCGTCACGTTCCTCAAAAAGCCGCTCATCACGGCCATCAACGGCTATGCGCTTGGAGGAGGCTGCGAACTCGCCATGATGGGCGACATACTGTATGCAGGACCCAAGGCCGTCTTTGGCCAGCCGGAGATCAAGCTGGGCGTCATTCCTGGCGCGGGCGGCTCGCAGCGTCTCACTAAGGCGATTGGCAAGGCACGGGCTATGGAGACAATCCTCACTGGTGACAACATCTCGGCGAAGCAGGCTGGCGAGTGGGGTTTGGTTGCGAAGGTGTTCGAGACGCCTGAGGCGGCTGTCGATGGCGCTATTGCCACAGCAGAGAAGATTGCAGGGTTCAGTCAAATCGCCGTCAAGGCTGCTAAGGAGGTCGTCAACAAGAGCCAGGATCTCGGTATTCGGGAAGGCGTCGAGTATGAGAGGAGAGTGTTCCATGGCTTGTTTGGCAGCCAGGACCAGAAGATTGGCATGACAGCTTTCGCTGCAAAGGCAAAAGCTGAATGGAAGAACGAGTAAATTAGTCGCGTGTAATCAATCAGCAATACTATGAGCAAACAATCCACTGCCACACAAGGCTAGTCATGGCAATACCCGTGCCTCGGTAGCTCCCGCCGAGACGTAGGGCTTATCTTATCCTCCACGCGAGCTGTGCGCGTGATTGACGTGGGGCTAGCCTCTAATATACCTCACGACGATATGTACTTATCATGTCCTAGTAAAATCTCACTGTACACTCCTTGCAGTCTCCGTGATGGAAGAAACCTCTTGGCTACGCGATGTTCTCCGCTTCGCACTCACAGCAACACCCTCAACACCTGCGCCTTGGGATGCCGTCGCTGCCGGAGGCAAGCTCGTCGACCCTGATGATCCGGGCAAAGACCCACGATTCCGCAAACTCGTCGAGGCGATCCTGTTCGGGCGGCGGTTTCTCCAGACGTACAATCTGGTGTTGCTAGGTGTTTTGCTGGTCTTCACGGCATGGCACTGGGGCGAGAAGCTCGTGCTTCGGAGGCGAGGTACACGGGTCGCTGTCCTGACCGCGGAGGAAGAGGCGTGGAGTAGCTCGAGCAGCACGATCGAGGGGGATGTGACGCCGCCTGTACCAGTGAAGAAGGGTGATGGTGATGCAGAGACCACTCCCTTGCTCGGTGCAAAACCGCGGGTGAGGAGGAGTGTTGTCTGGATGCCATACTATGCTCTAAAGGCCGCGCTGCAGTATCAACCCCCGCCGATCCCGGTTGTGAATAAGACGCTGCCGACAAATGGAGTCTCGTTGCTTGTACTTGCCTGGATTGGGTTGATCCTATTCTACAATCTCTATCGCATGCCGTTGTCGTTCACCTACCTCTTTGTGTTCGCGGACCGCTGCGGAATCGTCTTCATCTCGAACCTACCGCTGCTGTATCTCCTTGCTGCGAAAAACCAGCCCATCAAGCTCCTCACCGGCTATTCGTACGAGAGTCTCAACGTCTTCCACAGGCGCGTTGGAGAGGTCATGTGTCTCGAAGCTTTCTTGCACTTTCTAGGCATGGTCGTGGTCTGGTATGGAATGCTCCGACATCTGGGGTTCACGCTAGCCAAGTTCCTGTTCAACCGGGTGGTACTCCTCGGGCTGGCAGCCTTTCTCGCCTACGAGCTGATATACTTCACGTCTCTTGGCAGCTTCCGCCAACGATGGTACGAGATCTTCCTGGCTCTGCATATCGTCCTGCAAGTAGCTGGGCTGGTGTTCCTTTGGTTCCATCACTACACTTCTCGCCCGTACGTTGGCATCTCGCTTGCCATCTTCCTTATCGATCGCCTGGTGTACCGGTTATGGCTGAAGTCTAGCACGCACGACGCCACTCTCACTGTCATGGAAGACGACGAGACTGTACTGCTGTCCTCGAACTGGGAAGTGAGCACCCGCTCGCCCAGCTTGCGTTTGATTTCACACAGCATGAAGCATGGCTGGGCGCCCAACGAGCACATCTTCATATCCGTACCTGCACTGTCCCGGAAACACGCACTGCAGTCGCACCCCTTCACCATCTTCTCTGCTGCTCCAAATACTCACCGTATCACCCAAGACGAACAAGGCAAGCACGCATGGTTCACCCTCCTCATTCGCGCCCAGGCCGAAGCTGGCTTCACAAAGCAGCTGCTAAACTACGCACGCACGCACACGCAGACCCGCATCCGCCTTGACGGTCCATATGGGTCTTCGCACGCCCTTGATCTCCTTCGCTCATCATCAACAGCAGTTCTTGTCGCTGGCGGCTCGGGCATCGCAGTCGCATACCCGCTTATCTACGCCTTACTGCAGCCCTCACCCAATGACCCCGAGTCCGCGCTAGCCAAGTCAGACAGAAAAGTCAAGCTGCTGTGGATTACACACTCTCCGTCCCACCGCCTCTGGATCCCAGAAGACAAGCTCAAGGAGCTGCGGGAATGGGGTCTCGAGGTGCTCATTACGCCACCAACTGCGCTTGCAGGACGGCCTGATGTATGTGGTGTGTTGAACGATTGGATGGATGCTGAGGCGCAGGGGAAGACTGGTGTTGTTGTGAGCGGACCGGACGGGCTAGTTCGAGATGTGAGGAATACCTATGCGAGGCAGATGTGGACAGGAAGGGATGTCGACCTGGCAGTGGAGAAGTTTGGGTGGTAGACATAAGAGGGTTCAGCATTTGAAGAGGTAGATGGTATTGAACATCCAGATTTCATTGAGCGTTCCAGCGGCGTTATGCAGAGATACACAATATATGCTACCTGTCTAGGCGCATGGCGTCTGATTATTTTCATATCTGGGAGATATCGAGTGCAAGGCGCCCGTCATACTGGACCATAGTATGTAAGAACGTCCGTATTAACCCTTGCTGATTGTAGAAAAATGGTCGCCGAGTATGCCGATGCACATGAAGCTATGCGAAGACTGTTGTCGACGACCGATCCGTAGGATTGGCTCTAAGCACCGCCGTTTTTGGGGTTCTCAGGCGACGCCTTCCACTACACAAGTCTGTTAGTCGACAGCCACCAGTATGCTCGGCAAGCTACATACGCGCTTGCCCAGCATCTTCTGCTGCTCTGGAAAGGGCAAGTCCTTGCACTCGTCGTCACCACGGTGAGCCTTGACTATGCACGATCGTTAGCAGCACGCTCCTCGAATACAGCTCGTAATGCCAGCCCAGTCAGCAGGTATCACTCACAGTAAGCGTGCATCTTCCGCAGAGCCAGCTTCGCTTTCTGGGTATGTCTGGTGCCGTCGTTCTTGGGCTTCTTCTTCTGGGCAGACTTCTTGACGCCGCTATTGGTGGACTTGAGGGCGGTGTCGTCGACGGCTGCTGGTGAGGCAGGTGGGGAAGTGACAGGTGGCATTGTGGCAGATGTCTTGGTAATGGTGTGCTTGGGAAGGGTAAAGTGACAGCGAAGATTGGGAGCTGAAGAGTGGTCGATTGGAAGCTGGTGAGTGAGAGAGAATGGATTTTCGAGGTGATTTAGAAGTGGTGGCTTGCCGAGCTTTGGTGGTGAGGTGAGGCCAGGCAGAACTGGCAGGCGCGCTTGCCTGGATGGGATGTGACGATAGTGAACCTTCCACGTCCTTGAATATGGTGCGCCGTGTCTATGGAACGTCAGATGCATGGCCTTGAATCTGCTTGTTGGACGTGGTTATTTCGACGACCGCTCGACAGTGCAGATTTACAAATATGAGTTCTGTGCTGACAATTCAACGCTGGCTATACTATCGTTGATCCCGATATTCTGTACTCTGCCACAGCAGCCTCCATGTTAGTTCTTTTTCCCTGCTCCAACCATCTTACATGATTTTGCACATCCTTCAACCGCTCGTGTTACCTTCACTCAATACCTCGATTGTTCATTGCTGCGCTTTAGCAGCCTCGGCCTCGGGGCTACCGACAGCCACCAGCTTGCCAACAACCAGATACTTCTCGCTGAACCTTTCTTCCCACCCACGCATGGCCTCGAGCTGCTCATCGTCAAGATCTTGGAGAGTATCTAGAGGTCCGTCGAGATCCTTGGTCAGCATGTCCTCGTCGAAGCTACCGCATGCAAGACCTCGACTCGCGTCGCGGCCAGCGAAGTTTGCATAAGGACCGCCTGGGCCGTAGAAGTTGCGTCCAGACGTCACGTCAAAGACACGGCCACGAACCCCCAGATACACCGGCATGCCATTTTGTCCATTGTAGGGGAAGAGCTCGGGTGGGGTAAAGGTCCGAAAAACGGTTGGCGGCGGAGCGCGCGGCAAGGTCTGCGGAGTCGACGGCTTCAGGCGTAGATAGACGATGAAGACGAAAAGGGAGAGGAGAACGAGGTTGATGGGCGTCACTGGCGAAGAGCTAGGTCGACAAGGTCAGAGCCGTTCCTGGGTAAATCGGGGGAATTCGATCTGCTTACGCGTATGCCGCCGGAGGCTCAATAGTTGCTACGTCGTGTTAGCTTCAGTCAGCGATTCAGACGAAATCTCTTACCTTCAGCCATCTTCACTCGACGGTGGGTGTGGTGGTGTGATCAAAGGATGGTGCCGAATGTAGTGTTGTAATGGCGGGTTTCACGGAGCTTTGGAGGGGACTATCTCGGCGAATGATGCATGCAACCACGGATGCTGACAGCTCTGGAACCTGACTCGTGCACATCGTGGTCGACGGACATGCTCGATTAGAAACTTCACAATCCTCTGAATTCCTTTTCATCCCAAGGTCTCAACGTGGACTGAGATTGAGCGTCGTCTCCATCCCTTGGAGTCATGTGCTTGACGAGTATGGCCTCACCCGGCCGAGGAGCAGGCTCAGGTATTGGATGTGGCAGCTGACAACAAACATTCCTGCGACTTCACCACTCGGCACGCGTTAGACTTCTATCACCGCCTCTGAGCATTCGTAGACAGCTCTTTCGCACATCCTCACCGCACATACTTCCAAGCACTTGCGCAACTCAGGGTCGTGTGGCCACAATCCACATTCGCGCTCGGGCGATACCTGAAACACTGCTACTTCGTCTGAAACGCGGGAGAGCGATTCATTTCGGCTTGCTCGGTTGGCTCTCATTCGCCAATAGTGTGTCCTCACCAGCACGGTCGAAACATTTACACTCACGCTGGCCGAACCGCTGCAGGCGCTTCTGTGCAAAGTTGAAGCAGTGACAACGAGTGACAGCTGCGCCGCGGCCTTGAAAGCTGGGCTGCGCCTCCTGAGCCAACACAACAAACAAACGGGGCGGCTTCTTCTTTCAGGTGGCCCTGCACCACGAGCTTCGTGCTTACTGACCTCGAAATTCCTTCTACCAGCAATTTGACGCACCTTCCTGTACCAACAACAACAAACAGCAGCCTCACAACGCCTTCTCTAGCAGTGTTTTCTAGTTGGTATGTATTCCACTCTTGTTTACTGCCTCTCCCCAACCATTATATCCAACGTGCGCGCGCTTGTACCACCCTTATCCTTGAGCATCCCTACCTGCCGACTATCCCACTCGTTCGCGCATCTACTTGCGTATTGGCCATTTGGTTACTCCAGCTTTCGAGTCGCACAACGTTAGCAGCCGCTGCACCACATTCAACATGGCTTCAAACCAGGAATCTGTCGATGTCCCGAGGCCCCGCAAGCAAGTGACGTTCGGCCTGATCGTGTTGGCCATCTTTATGCCGTGGTTTGCTCTCTATCTCGACGGATCCTCCTGGCCAACAATTGGAATCAACTTCGCAATCTGGCTTCTCTTGCCTGTCCCTGGTATGGTCGTCGCATTCATACACGCCCTCATCTGCTTGTGCCGTTCGAGCGAACATCGCAAGTACTCCAACCCTGCACGCCGTCGCCTCCGGTACAACAATAAACATAGCGCCGACACCCAGATTCACGCGGAAAAGAAGATTGTGGATTCTGAGTCGGAGGCAGAGCCTGCGCCAGCGCCAGTCCAACGAGCAGTCACCGAGCCTGCGCCTGCCCCAGTAGACAGGGCTCCTACAGCGCCCCCGGCTGTAAAGTCGTCGGCCACTTCGTCAGCAATCTCGGTCACCGAACCACCACCTGCTCCGCTCGAGGAAATACCCACCGAACCTCCCGCTGCGAAGTCATCAGTCACCTCATTATCAACCTCAGCGTCGTCAAACGCTAAAAAAGAGGATCCACCCGTCAATGACCCTCCACCAAGGACTGCGACCGCAAAAAAGGACGGCCCCGTCATGGATACAGGAGCTTGAAGTGATGTTTTGTTGCTCGCGCTCGTGGTATGGCGGTTGGCGTTTTATGTGATCTGGAGCGGCGCTAACGTTTGATTCATGCAGGCACCCATCATGTGGAAACGATTTCAGGGTCACGGGCGGGAGAAGGAGAAGCCTACACAGATAGGCCACCCTGTACTTCTTGAAACAACCTACGACGAAGCGCAGCTTATGCGAAATCCTAATGTCGCCGATCTAAATTATCGACTCAATGCACCCTTAACAAAGCACCAGTAAGTTGCAAGAACTCATATGCTTCACATCCCATAATCTTCTGCTGACATTGTCTACAGTCATTCTGCTTCACAGGATTCCAGGGTTTCTAACATTCCTACTGTCTCTTCGGTATACTCTCGACCTTCGAACGATTTGTCATATTATTACGACCCCGCTGCCATTTCGCCATCCACATACGAAGACATCTCTCCACCCGACTCACCGGAACCTGAGCAGCAACAGGCCTCCGATCTTCCTCGAAGATTTCGCTCAATGCGCGACGTGTCACCAATGGACGAGAACCGGATTCCCAGCACCAACGCACCTGTGCTGCGCAAGGCGCCAGCTGTCGTACAAACAGGCGAAGCCAAACCCACGTCGCAAAAGTTTTGGGGAGGCAAACTTGCTCCCAACAGCAAAGTGAAATGGGATGCGTATTCTGGTGAACCAACCTCGAGTAATGCTGGTCGAGCGGGCTCAGTCAATCCCCTCGCGTTCGCGAAAGAGAGTTTGCGACCAATGGGCTACCAGGTGTCGGTATCTGGACCAGACAGTAAAAAGAAGAACACCAGCTTCGCAGATCGCGTCCCACGATTCGGTACGAAGCAGCCATCAACCGAGACTACGCAAGTTCCCGAACCCTGGAGTCGCGCGACGGGCCGCGCAGAGTTCGCGGGACCCCCTAAGGACGAGACCACACACCAGCCGCTGCAGTTTGCGCGGAAGCCATCTACTCGGAAAGTCGAAGGGCTTGGTCTTGACATGTCAAACATAGTTGCGACAAGTGCCAACCGCGGTGCGGCGGCAGCTGACGCTCGCTCTGTCGCAAGCACCAACACGTTCGACACGCACAACGAACCCATCAGACCCGTCGCTCCCCTCAGAGTTAGCAGGAAATCACCATCATACGGGTTGACTTCGCCGACCAGTTCTACGAACCATGGTCTTGGGATTTCAAACCCACACTCATATCCTAGCCCTGTAACCCCCACCAATGAGAAGCCATCGCCAACTTCGTTTGCTACTGATGACAACCGAAATGATGTTTCTGATACGGAGTCGTGGGAGCAGAGTATAACGCCAAAACAGAGCGCAATCTGGGACAAGCTACTCGAGCAATCACCAGAGCAGGATAAAGGAGTTACAGACAGCCGTTTCTCATGGACAACCTACAACACCACAACAACTTACCAGCACTCTCCCCCGCCATCTCCACCACAACCAATGCCATCTTTGGATAATGTCACAAGAGCGCGGGTTGCGACAGATTCGTCAGTTCTGAATCGCCGTCGCCCAATTCCTCAGTCGGACAAGATTCCAGACACACCACCTATACGCAAGCCGGTACCCGCTGCCAGGTCCCCCGTTGGCGCGAAGACTCGTACAGCGGTTCTCCCGACGCCAACTTTGCTCCGTCAGAACTCTACCTTCTCCACATCAACCACTGGCACCCGGAAGGCGTTGCCACAGCCTCCGACCACACAAGCCGCGACCGACCATATCTCACTCCTCGAGTCCCAGATCGAGGATCTGCGCGTACGTCGTTCAAATATCTACAAAGTGCTTAACGACATCAACTCAGCTGCGCCCTCAAATCCTATGTTGACTGACTTCAAGACCGCACGGATGATGGAGCAAAAGAAGAAGGCGCTCGAGGATGAGCTGGCGGAGATCAAGATTGAGGAGCACGACTTTGGCCTGAAATTGCATCGCGCTATGCGGAAGAGGGAAAGGGATGACCCCCATTCTGGTTCTGCGTTGTGGATTCGGAGGGTGACGGGATGAGCAATCACAGCTGGACCAAGTTGGCTCCGAAGCAGGATAATGTGGATTTGGCTCTTTGTTTGCATAGCGTTGGTGTTTTCGCGTCTCTGGAACCTTCTCAGTTCACGGCTCTTCTTTTTCGCAGCTTTCTGCATGGAGCTTCATTGAGCGCTCATTGCGAGATACCCTGATGCCCATTAGGCAGACACAATTCTAGTCACCGTTCGTACACAAATTATGATCTTGCGGTTATTCGGGTGCGTGACTATGTTCAGTGCCTGTTCTGTCCTTCACGAGTGCGTACTGAACATAACAATGCAAGGCTGAGGGTTTTACACATGTTTGGCCCGCTTCATCTGAATGCGGTTAAGCACAGAGGCACAGTCGGTAAGTTTGCCTGGTGCAAGGCTGCAAGACATCAGTCATCCTGATCCGGAGTGGTTCACAGCACAGGCATACGGGCCAACGCCTCACAACCAACGCATGCCACGTCAACCCGTTACGGTAAAGGCGTTTAAAGATGCAAGAGTGAGACAGATTAGCTCGTCCTACTATAGTCCTCGCATCGTCTGACGATCAGCGGAGAGTATGCCTGCAGTTCTGCATATCCGAGCTCGTCTACAAATGGATATCTTGTAACATGTATCGAGAAGAGCTTTCAATAGGACAGCACAGGATCAACATGAAAGTGGAATTTATTCAAGAGAGACACTTTTGATCGTGTGCGTAGTGTCACGGGTCTACAGTCTCTTCGTTCCACGTTCATCCGTAAACCCACAAGGCTGGAATCCAAAATCAGGTATGATGAAGATATTCCCGGAATAGTAAAGCGCGGAGGCATACTATGCAGGATTACGCCACAGCCTTGCGAACCATGTCTGCCTCGGCACGTCGTTGGCTAAATCGACTGGTTTTGGACGACCTTATCTTGCTTGCAGTATGCCTCCTTCTCAGCCCTGACTATATGAAGTCTCGATCGCTCGAGTTGTCGGTATCTGAGACTTGATTCATTCGAGACAACATCTCGTGTCTGGTATAGACCCTGTTGATCTATTTTAGTTTTGTCCTCTACAAGGGCGGCGACCTTCGCCGTTTTGGAAAACTATTCCCTTGCCGCAAAAGCACACTGAGTTCGATAATCATTGCAACTGTACTCATTTTCTTGTCACTCCCTTCGACGACGGTACTGAGCGTTACTTCGAACACGCCCCTCAATTATGTCGCCCTACTACAGAGCATTCGCCTATACCCACTTCGACCTCACTTGTCACTGGAGATGCGTCCGCAGGGATGCACGCTTGCTTCCTTTGCAAGCGAACTTATAGAAGAAAGTGTGAACTGACGTGAGTGTTCACCTGGCTATCAGATCTTCTCTAACGGCACTGATACTTTTAGTTCTCACTTCTACCGCAAGCATGAAAGGCGATACAGCTGCAATCAACCTGGTTGCAACAAGACTTTCGGCTTACGTGCTGACCTGTATCGTCACGAAGTAGTGCACCGGACACCGGAACCAGCATACGGATGCAATTTTCCTGGCTGCGACAAGTCTTTTACGAGGAAGGATAACCTGCTTAAGCATCAGAAGAAGCACAACATTCCAGGCAATCCTATGCTTTCTATCTGATAACTTCGCCTCGGTGACAGGCCAGGGAATCTCGAAGGACGATGAATCATAGATAAAACCTCGTTACGCACGCAAATTGTGATGAAGGGATATTCAAACTCAAGAACCTCTGTCTTCTCTCTTACTTTTGATGCAGATCAGTAGATCGACTTCAAACTGTGCTGATTAATTGTTCCAGAGAGCTGTCACTTGGCTTGAGTCGGTAGGTTTCCTAAGATCCTGGTTGCAGTTTGTTGCCTTTCGAGATACGGAGCCTGCGGTGACGAGTACTAAGCGTCAGCTTGTAGCATCGTTATTTGTGTAAGTGCCATGTATCTTGTGGTTCCCCATAGTGGGGTGTGATGCGAGATTACTTTCTTGCTTGTAGGTTCATCTAACCACCATTTCATCACTATTGCTCGTGTCACCGTGAAGCATTTCCAACTAGGCAAAGCAAGTAAGTCATACAATCTTGAGGAGGAGCTCATTCATTAATTCTGGCTCTAACGCTACTAGTTTCTACAAGCACTTTCCGGTGATGCTCGCTGTGCTGTTCTTGACATAGCTGCTGAGGAAGCCGCCACCAGCACACTGCAGACCCTTGACGAAAGACTTCGCAACAACATCAGCACCAATCGGCAGGGTGTGAGTATGGTCGCCAGCGACAAAGTAGGCATCAGTCTTTGCCTTGCCGAGTGTCTTCCATGCATCGGCAGCGTAAGCGCCGTGGTCGACGTAAAAGGCGTTGGCGCCGAGGGTTTCGGCAACGCTCTTGCTGTAGTCGACGAAGCGGCTACCGCTGTAGGTGAATGTACCGGACTCCCAGGGGTTGTTGGGTGTCGGGCTGCTGACAATGACCTTTGCGCCCTTTGCGATGAGGGCCTTGCCGGCCTGGAGCAGGTAGAAAGGGTAGGTGTACACGGTTGTTGCTGCGCCGTTGTATGTTGACTGGCATGTCTCGGTGCCCTTGCCGGGGCACACTGAGCGGCCGTTGTCAGTAGGAGTCAGGGAACCGCCGTCGTTGTGGCCGAACTCAATGATGACAATATCGTTGGCCTTGACGGTGTTGATGATTTCGGTGAAGCGCCCCTCAACGGTGTAGGAGCGAGAGCTACGTCCACCGATGGCCTTGTTGACAGTGGTTGTAGTCAAGGAGTATGGGAGGTATGGTCCCCAACCTTTTCAACGTTAGAGACATGGATTTTGAATTGTAACAATGGAAGTTTTACCCTGAAGAGTACCAGCACCGCCCCGGGCTGTCGCCATTGTCGAGTCTCCAGCAAGGTAGACTGTTGGTGCGCGCTTCTCGATGCTGCCACTGGGCGCAGCGAAGGCGGTGGACGCCAGCGCGATGAGAGAAACAACGGATGAGGAGCCCAACATGGTGATGATTTCAAGGTTGTGTGTGTGAAGTATTTTCAAAGAGCCAACGCTCGCCTTTTATCAACCAAGCTCCCTCGAGGTCATCTCCGCTGGACGAAGGGAAAGCTTGGACAGTTACATAGATCTTCCGCGAACTACATAGTGGCGACGATCAGTGTGGCACCTAGCACTTCCTCGAATTATATTGCCTGCGGGGAATCGCCGTAGTGAGGTGTCACGTTACTCTCAACTTAGCTGCATGTCCGCAGTAGCTTCGTGAAGTTGATTGACTTGGCAGAGGTACCGGGGTATTGGAAGCCGAACAAGGTACAGCCGACGGCGCTTTCGGCTGAAACATTTTTCTACTGCGTATTCGCTCGAGCGGATGCTTACACGGCTTGTCTATGTGAAGTAAGGTGAGGTCCTGAAATGTCAACCCGCGAATGATGGAATCTGCGCCGCATTCTGGAACCGCCGGTGCAATCTAGGCCGAGCTGATGTCGAGCTTCCCCAGACGCCACCAATCTCCGGCCGCCCCTGCACCGCCTCTTTACACTCCTGATGAAACTGTTCTCATGTCCTCCATAGGACCCGTGAGTACACTTACTACCTCGAAAACGCTCTCGCCAAGCGCCACGACTTTGACACGAGCTATGGCGTGCTGGCCATCTACTCGACAACGACGTCTAGAAGCTGTCAACGAATAGACCGAGTCAGGGCATACATCTTACCATACCCCCGAGAGCGATACCGCAACTTCTGTAGGACTCCACAATGCTACGTCCCGGCGTTATGAGCCTCGGTTGCTGTGGTCGCTCACCGTCATCGAATCCTCCTAAAGAACTAGCTAGATGCGCTCATCGATTTGAGCAGGATTCAACTTTCCCGGTCCGCGGTCGATAGCATTGCCGTAAGAGGCACAATGCGAGAGTTCAAGTGTCCACTTGAGTTTGCGGTAGTTGTGTTAAGGGGGAACGCTCCCGGCCGCTTGCCGGAAGGCCCACACTCCGCACTCCACACGCTAGTGAGCTAGTGGCAGTCACTTCGACGCCAGCCTCCTGACCTTGCACAGACACAAACAACGTCTCTAGGTAGATTAGTCGTTCTGAATCATGGGGCTCTTGCCGTAATGGTTACGAGGTAGCATATCCTCAGAGGACCTATCGCTTGACAACGTGGGGATCTGGTTGAACCAAAAAGTCTGCATGAATTTCGATTTCGACTACTACATCGATTAAGATACGACAGAGCCGTTCCACGAACCACGAACCACGAAATATTAGCTGTCTCAAAGACATCCGGAGTGGCTGCCGGGACGTGTTCTTAGCGAGTCGAATCCGCGCTAATGCGTCTCATATCCAATCCCAGTTCAGCCGCAATATTCGTAAGGTCCTCAATCTGCCTACGGGTGAACTCCCTATCCTCGGCAAATGTGTGCCAAGTCCGATCGTTCTCTGCTTCCCAGTACTTGCTTGCGCGCTCTCGCTCAGCAACAAGGCACCTGTGTATCTCTCCCCAACGCCTCATGGCGTCCTTCAGGTCTTGCGCTGCACCGTTGTTTCCAGATTCGTTCACCATGTCCACAAGGTTGTTCAGGCACTGCTTCAGGTCGACGGACTTATGTTCGGCAGCTTCCAGACTGGAAACGATCTCTGCGTTTGCTGCTGAGTCTTCTGCTATGGCATTCGCCCTGCACTTGATGTGGACATGTGTGTCGTTGTTCCGGGCAATGGCAGAGTTGATCGTTTTGGCGAGCGCTTTCTTGCGTTTATTCGAGAGTCCCGTAGGTGCTGCCTGAGACA
>JUDZ01009385.1:0-20766 GCA_000812845.1 Stagonosporopsis tanaceti | reverse complement strand
GCAGCTCTTGATCGAAAGCATTTCACGTTACACCACGCGATTCAATGGGAACAGCTTCCGACTTGTTGACCCCAAGTGATTTTAAATCCCATCACCTGAAGAAATCAAGAGATGTTTGAACAGTAGCATTAGGTTTTGGTTTTATCATACAAGCAAAGCACATTATTCCCACCACATTAGGACCTCATTGTGAGGATCGTCATTGCTCATCCATCATACTCGCTCTTCCGATTTCACAGCCGCCTCGTAGAGATCAAACTCTTACAAGACGATCTACAGGGCAAGGAGAGCAAGGGCAGCAGCACCGAGCAGACCAGCAGCCTGTGTGGCCTGGGTAGCAGCACCAGTGAACTGGGAGACAGAAGAAGTGGTGGCAGTCGCAGTGCCGTTGCTGGAAGCAGTAGCAGCGTGGCTGGAGGCCGCGCTAGCCGCGCTGGAGATGGCGCTGGCAATGCTGCTGGCAGCGGACTCGACGGCGCTGGAAACGGCCTCAGCAGCAGAGCTGGTGGCCTCGGCAGCCTCGGACGCAAGGCTCGAGGCCGCAGATGCAGCAGCAGAGGTCGCAGATGCGACGGCAGAGCTGGCTGCAGATGTGCCCGCGGGGATCTCGATTGGCACACCGGCCTCCTCGCATGTCTTCTCAACGGCCGCGATGGTGGTTGCCTCCTCGTCGGCGCTACAGGCACCCTGGACGCAGGGCTGGACAGTGCTGAGGAGCTTGGCGCCCTGCTTGCAGTGGCAGGCGAAGTCGGTCAGACTGCTGCAGCCGTCTGAGGTGAGGGGAGCAATGAAGCAGGTCAGCTAACGAGTGTCAGTTGGATCAACACGACAAGATGTGGCTCAAGGAAATAGAGTGACTTACGGCGCATTTGGGGATGTTGTCAAACTGGGCTGAGCCGACGGTGGCCAGAGCAACGATGGAGGCAAGAGTGAAGGTCTTCATATTGGCTGATATTTGTACTGGATTGACGGACGACGGTTGAATGAGAGAATTGAAGTGGTTGTTGAAAGATAGTTTTGTTGATGATATGGGGACGTTGACGAACACGCGGTCCTTTATACAACAGTAGGCCGCATTGGCCTTGAGCAAGGCAAAGCTCGTATTCAGGACATTCTCTCGCCATCGTCGTCACATGCACTCATACCAGTCCTTAGAACTGTGCCCGCCAGATCCCTTGACGTGTTGTGGAGATCCCCAGCGACTTGTCTGGGCTGGATCGAGGGGAAAGCCTGCTCGCCGAGATGATGCTCTCCCTCCGCAAATGAATTCGAAGATCGCAGTGGAGCAACTGCCCTTCACGACTAGGTCTCCTTTCTTCTGGGGTAGCCTCGAAAAACCCTTTTATTGTTTCGGCACAAAGCGAGCATGTGCTCTGAGTTGATTGGCTGCGACTGACGCACTCTTACGTTTGATGCTGTTGCGGCGGTAGGAGGTGACGGGGGTGTAGTCTTGTTAAGACTCCAAGACCGGTGCCCCAGACGCCACAAGTCTTACTTGACTGGGTGTGGTGCTGTAAGTGGCCCGCGGGCGTTGATCGCGGCGGGCGCTAGTTTGGGCATGGCGCGGTGCAGAAAATCCGGGGTGGCTTGGCTGTTCACGAGCATGCGCACGCCATCGCAGCATCTCAATGAGGAGGACTCGCGAGGCATCTCCTTATGGCATGGCAAAAGCTCAGTCGTCCGTTCAATTTTCGTAGGAATCCCAGTGAATCCTGGTGACCCGTCGTGAAGTTCGCGCTCCTGGTTTCCGCCACATCTCTCCTTTCTTGGTCATTCTTCCGGGCCGGCAACTGTTTTCGCAGGAACCAGACCAGTCGTAGACCGGATGATACTCCCGGGCCGCACGCCTTGACGTTGCACTTGAAGGCCTCACAGCGTGCCAGGAATTAGCGAGTGGCTTGCAGGCCTCCGGAACAACGAGCGAAGTGTCTCGTGAGCTCTAAGATTGAGTTGTACCTGCATCCGCATCCTCGAAGCGCGAATAACTTCTGCAGAACAGGAACACCACTCACGTTGCCCTCCTGATGTTGCCGCAATTCTTATTGTAGATCAGACCAGTTTCACAAGGTTTGCGACATTTTGTGTCGATCCTAATGCGTTCCGCGCTGGCGGATGTGACGGCTCGGTGTTGTTGTGTGGAGTTCCTCGGCAGCATGTGCGTGCGCATGAGTTCCAGCGAACACAAGAAAAGCTGGGGAAAAGCTGGGGATATTGAGTGCTTGACTCGGCGTGATCCCGTATATGTTCACAGTGTAGTTGCAAGCTGTTTGAACTCTGACAACATTTTGTGACAGTCAAGAACTGCAACGTGGTAAGGATCATGCCGCGTGCCGTGTTCGTTGCATTGAGTGTCTTCCCACGAGCGGCTGCAACGTTGTAGGCACGACTCTTGCGATCGACGTTATCTGTCGCACATGTTACCGGGGGATCGTCCAAATGGTCCTAAAAGCTCATTTGTAGTTTTCAAAGCGCAGCATAGTGCCCTAGACATTGTCAGACCCTAGGACGTTCGCGCAACAGCCTTGAAGCCTCCAATGGAAAGGACTTCGTGTGCCAATTGCAGCCACTTTCTCAGCAACTTAGTTGGACCCTGAATCTTCAGCTTTCATATAACATGAGTAGCTCTGGCGAAAGCTGGAAAGCTGGGGGCTCCGCATTTGATGACAGCGATTGTTCTGCGCAGTGCCACCGCGACTTGCTGCAGAGTGAGTGTGCTGCGAGGTGCTTTGCCAAGAAGCGCCGATCGTGCGTAGGATTCGAGCAAATGGCGACTCTAAGCCGAAAGGCCCAAGGCGACTTCTTATAAACGATGTCTCATTATGTCGATATCAAACTCCTGGGTTGCGTGATCTCCGAGGCTGTCCAGTTGCTTTCCGTTGTTGCTTATCGATTGCGGCGCGCCAAGGTCTTCTCACTGTCGCGCTAGCAAATCATTGAGCTCCAGGCTGCGGTCATGAAGTACAACTTCGTCGCAAACAACGCACACACTTCTAAAACGACCAACGCTGTCGACACAACCGCGCATACCCTTCGAGCTGTCACAAGTAGCGTTTCAGTCCCCACACAACATGGCGACGACAGCACCAATTCCAAGCTCTACTGAGCAGCTTGTGCGCCTGTCCGCGAAACGAACAAGAGAGATCTTTGCTGCCGACTTCGCTTCGTCTGGCGCGTTAGATCATGCGTCAAACGCAGCTTTCTCGATCACTGCCACCACCCCAGCGCCATCGACTGCTGCTGACCAAGTCAATGTCGCTGCGCGCATACGGAACGAATACGAACATGTGCGCGAACTGCCACCAGCATTGGCGGCTAGAATAGCTGCAGCAGCGTCGACAGCAGCAGAACGTCGCAAGAAGATCAAGAACCAGAATGCAGAAGAGCAGGCTTCTGATCCTAAGATGCGCAAGATGATTGCAGGCGCATCAGAAAAGGCAGACAAGGCTAAGGACGCACAGTCTATGGCCTTAACGTTAAGAGCTGGAGGGAAGGGGGCGGCGCCGAACGCGAACGGACCTACACCAAGTAGGAACGCGACATCAAGTTCACTTGTGCGCAAAGACACAGTAAGGCAGACAAAACCAGAATGGCACCAGCCGTGGAAGGTGTCAAGGGTCATGGCAGGTCACATGGGCTGGGTGCGATCGTTGGCCGTCGACCCCGACAACAGGTTCTTTGCCAGTGGCGCAGCTGATCGAACGAGTATGTGTCTGTCTTCCCAAGCATTGTTACTTTACTAACAATTTGGATAGTCAAGCTCTGGGATCTTGCTAGTGGGCAGCTAAAGCTTACATTAACTGGTCACATTAGCGCTGTACGTGGGCTTGAGATCTCGCCGCGACACCCATACCTGTTCTCTTGTGGTGAGGACAAGATGGTCAAGTGCTGGGATCTTGAAACGAACAAGGTCATTCGTCACTACCACGGCCATCTTAGCGGCGTCTACACCCTTGCGCTGCATCCTACACTTGACGTTCTGATTACTGGAGGTCGAGATGGTGTGGCTCGAGTCTGGGACATGCGTACAAGGACAAACGTGCACGTGTTAAGTGGACACAAGGGTACTATATCAAGCATTAGGGCACAAGAGGCGGATCCACAGGTCATCACAGGCTCAATGGACTCTACAATCCGTCTCTGGGATCTGGCAGCAGGCAAGACACAAACAGTGCTGACGCACCACAAGAAGTCAGTTCGTGCGCTAGCTCTTCACCCTAAGGAGTTCACATTCGCATCTGGTTCCTCGCAGTCAATTAAGCAATGGATGTGCCCTCGTGGCGACTTCATGCTGAATTTCCAACCAGCTAACAGCATCGTCAACACGTTATCTGTCAACGAGGACAATGTCATGTTCTCAGGCGGCGATGACGGATCAATGTCATTCTGGGACTGGAAGACTGGACACCGATTTCAACACACTGAGCAGATTGCTCAACCTGGTTCTCTAGATGCCGAGGCTGGTATCATGTGCTCGACGTACGACAGGACAGGGCTGCGACTTATTGTTGGTGGGTCGGATAAGTCGATTCAGATCTGGAAGCAGGATGACAACGCGACCGAGGAGACACATCCACTTGATTGGCAGCCTACACTCGGCAGGCAGAAGTTCTGAGGAACCTGTAGAGAGGACGAAAGCATATTGCATTTGCATGGGAAGGTGTTAGGGCGTTTAAAAGAGATACCATAGCTGTAAAGTTGATAAGTTGCAAAGTCACATGCCATGGGCCTACGTCGCAATCAGTCGAAGCGCTCGTGTGAGCCGTTCTGTGTGATTCAGCTTGAAGCTCGTATACGATCGTATTCCACATGTGCCGACGTAATGCCGCGCATGGCGGCGCGAGTCGCTGCCGACATCGACCTCACCGACTTCCCAAGCTCCAAACCCTACGCAAGATGCGCCTCGCCAAGAAGAGACTATGGCCCTGAAGCGCAGAGATGTAGTCCTCGCCGCCGTCGCCATATTCATCGCCTGGGGCTACCTGACCCACTGGCAGCCAAAGCTGCATTACCTGCCATATGCCTTTGTCGCCGGCGCAGTAGCTGCGCTAGCCGCGGGAGCTTGGCTGACATTTACCATTGCCTGGAACAAGGACCTACGATATCAGGAAACCAGATATGGAGCTCGACATGCTGCCTTTGTCAAGCCAGAGCGGTGGGCGGCTGAGGTGGCAGCGCTCACAAAGCGAAACGAATACATGATGGAGCCTATATACCCAACGTCATTCGTCGTTTCAGACAGCCTGGACGTGCTGGTTGGTCTTATATTGCGCGACTTTGTGAAGAGCTGGTACGGCAGCATCAGCAAAAGCCCAACCTTCGTCAACGAGGTCGATCGAGCGATTCGCGCTGCGTTGGGCGAGGTCCGTGACCGCATTGTCGCAGTGGATATGGTTGAGATAGTCGTATCCCGCCTTATACCGATCATCACCGACCATATGCGCGCTTCGTACGAAGCTGAGCAGGTTGTGCGTGGAAGAAAACTCATGCGCAACGTTACGGAGAGCGAGGAGCTGGACCTTGCGATAGCAGCGAAATACAAGGAAGGCCGCCTGCACCCGGCTGCATCGTTGGCATATTCGAACACGAAACCCATACAGCAGCAACACCTACGCAGCCTTGTCACCCGCATACTCCCTAAGATCATGCCGCCCAGCATGATGACAAGCCCGGCGGTAAACGTGCTGATCAAGGAACTCGTGGCGTGCGCAGTTCTGTCACCGGTCATGCAGATGCTTTCTGACCCAGACATGTGGAACCAGCTGATGGAGGGCTATGTACGTCTATCAATTTCTAGGAGCTGACGAATGCTTATCACTTCAGGGTCGCACACTGCTCCAAGAGCGCAAGACAGTTCGCAAACTACGCGCCGCCCTTGATCAGCAGACGCCCGCCTCGCCCAAGATCCCGAAGAATGTGCAGTTCCCTAAACTTGCGCCTGGTGATAACGAGCGCCGCTTCGAAAAGTTCATACGCGCCATCAGGCAGACGAATACCCTGGCAGACGCTCGCCGGTTTCGTAGTGAAATAGCGAGTCAGTTGCGAAAGGACTCGCAGGTCGAAGGGCAGGATGCTGTATACATACGACGCCTAGAGACGGCACGCAGCATCTTGGATCAGAAGGTCGCAAACCTCAGTGCTGGTGGATCAGTACGAGCAAAGGTGGAGGCCAAGGAGAAGCCAAAGCATAAGCGCACATCGTCCAGGTTCGCCAATGCATCGCTGCGAGAGGTACTATACGATGCATCAGGTCTGTCTTGCTTCATGGAGTTCATGGATCAAGCTGATCTAATGCGTCTGGTGCAATTCTGGATAGTGGTCGACGGATTTCGAAATCCCCTTGAGGATGAAGTCGATGAAGAACCTGCTGAGCAAAGCGGCTCATTGTCGGCTTGGACCGAATCAGATCGTGCAGATATCGCGCAGATCCATGACGGATACCTTTCTAAAACAGAGCTCAAGATCTTGCCAGAAGCCAAAGAGGCGGTTCTGAAGTTCCTCAAAGCCGGACGAAAGGCAACGCCTCAGCAGTACCAAGATGCGCGACGAGCCCTGCTTCGAGCCCAGACCGATGCGTACGACCGACTGCAAGAGCCATACTTCAGGCGGTTCAAGCGGTCGAACCTCTACTACAAGTGGCTCGCAATGGATGAGGCTGCGAATCCTAGTAGACATGTTGCAACACAGTCGATTGCGCAAGCTCTGGACAATCCTTCTACCGCTGCTCCTTCAATGGCCAGATCGCAGTCGTCGCATAGGCCAATGCTGAAGCTACCAGCGGGCGATCTTCGCCGTGCCGTCGCCTCGTCTTCTGATCTGAAGAGCCAGAACATCATTAAGGACACTGAGCCGCCGCTCAGACGTTCTTTGGATGTGCAATCTCCCAACACTCTTCGCTCCCCGCTGTTCGATGACGACTACGATACTGATACGATGGCGCAATCGACTGCGAGCTTGGATTCTAACTATGGTCTGAGCCATGCCAACGGCAACAACAGTCAAGTTGTTGATGCGATGCATGCTGCCCTGACCGATATTATGGACGAACCTGAGGGGTCCCTCTTTCTCGATCCATCTTCGAATTCGCCTCAAAATGTTGGCTCTCGAAAAGCATCGGTAGACATAACACCAAGAGCTCTATCACCACGCCCAGCGATGATGAACAGGAAAGAGAGTGAGAAGCCGAGTATAGCATCACTAGGGCTCGTTGGGGCGCCTCGCACACGTGGTGTGTTTAACGACGACCTCTTTGGTGACGAAGAAAAGTTTCTCGAGGATGAAGTGGAAGACCCGACCTCCAATGTTCATAAGACCGACGATGAAGATATCCACGAAGCTGCACCAGGAGATCTGGGCCTTGCAGAAGCCATCGATGCGCTGACGGCTGACATCGAGCGACTGGTCACGCAGGAGTCGATTGTGGACTCGCTAACAAGTAAAGCTGAGTTGACAAACAATGCTGCCGAGCTAAGGATATTGAGGAAGAGTAAAGCTAGTCTACAAAGAGAGATACAGAGGAAGGAGTTGCAGCGACAACAGTACATCGTACAAGAGAGCGACAACAGTCTATACGGACGTGCGACGATCTTCATACAATCCATCATGGTGGGTACGGAGGAAGATGGTAAGGAGTTTGCCATGTGTAAGTTGATAACATTCGTCGTTCTTGATTTAGTAATTCTAACATGAACAGATGTGATCGAAGTCAAACGCAAAGCAGGGGATCAGATGCCAGCTGCAACCTGGGTGATCTCTCGCCGTTATAGTGAGTTTCACGAACTGCACAAGAACCTCCGAGCCAAGTTTCCACAAGTGAGGAACCTCGAGTTTCCCCGCAGGCAGATGATGCTCAAGCTGCAGAAAGACTTCTTGCACAAGCGTCGCATAGGGCTCGAGAAGTATCTGCGAGAGCTTCTCCAGATACCATCTGTATGCCGGTCTCGCGAACTTCGCTCCTTCCTCTCGGCTTCCGCTATCAATCCAGCCGACACTCTTAAGAACCCCGCCGAGACCAACGACTTTGTCTCACGCATTTACAGCTCAGTGGCTGACGGCATGGAAGAGTTCCTCGGCAACATACCGGTGCTAGATCAGCTGTCCGTTGCTGGCCAGAATCTCATTTCCGCGGCGACAACTCAACTCGCGGCTAACAGTAACCCCGGCGATCCCAACGCGCCGCCGGGCTTTGAAGCAGGACTTGGTGTGGGCGACGCCGAGGCCGAAGCAGAACTACTCGCCTTCGAGAGCAAGGAGTTTGAACCGCTAGTAAAACCTATCTGCGATCTTTTCCTCGAAGTATTCAACCTGAACGCGCAAAATAACTGGCTCCGTGGCCGCGCCGTAGTCGTAGTCCTGCACCAGCTCCTCGGTGGCACCATCGAGCGCAAAGTGCGCGAGTCCTTTACCACATTCACAACTGGGAATGCCGTCGCGGGATACGTCGATAAACTCGCCGACACCATGTGGCCCAGTGGCCGCATGAAGCAGCCTGACCCCAATGCGCAGCCCAGGACGCAGAAGGATAAGGACAAGAGCAGGCGAGAGGCGAAGGCGGTGCTTGAGACGCTTATACCTGAGTTGGCGAGCAGTGTTGTGGGGAGGGGTAACGCAGTTACGGCCGCGAGGAGGTTGGAGGGTATGATCAATAATGAGCGGTTGAACACACACTTGGTGTTCACGATTGTGGACGAGGTTATTGGGGTGCTGTTTCCTGATGCGTAGACGTAGATGTACGAATCTTGCAATGTACCAAATGTATCAAAAGATGTGTTCTTGCTAGTGTTCGATGGCGTCAATGATAACGTGATATGCATGCTTTCCGGGCTTGCGCGCTTGAGGTCGTCAGTCCTGCGCTCCAGCCTGCCTTTTGTTTAGGCCTGTCCCTCCATTGAACACGTTCACAGGTAATTCCGACCTGTTCGAGGTAGCCTACTTCCATGGCCACTGGACAGCCGGGTTGCCGAGTAACCTTCTGATTGGGCCGATGGGGCTGTACTGCGGACGGCATGTCGCAGATTTCTGCGCTTAACCCCACCTGACTCTGCTCTATGTCTTCACAGACCGAATGACTTGGTCAAACTATTTCTAACGACCGCATAAAGGTCGACGGAACCAGCATGGACATCACCGTGAATCTTTCGTTCACGGTGTTTCCAGTCCTCATCATTTTCATGTCCCGATTCAGCTGAGAGAGCCGTGCTAATATGGCTTGGGCCTGACGGATAGAGAGAAGCACTGGTTATCTGTGAGATTGGCCCTTCCCAAGCAGGTGTTCTGATTGATTGTACTTGTTGAGAGTGTCCGGAAGGTGTTAATAATAATGTAAGCATAAATGGATCAGGCCTTGCCTTACTGTCACCATTTAATGATCTTCCCTACAGTCAGTGGCGATCGATTGCTTCAGACCGATTTGGAAACAGATCACGCGCACCCAGCATAAAAGTCGGAGGACAAGTTGTAATTTTTCTCCGCAGAACCATCCATCATTGCAGCTGTACGCGAAAAGTCAGGCAAGCAAGCCTGCAATTGCGGGGGATCCCTGTGCTGTAATCTTTCATACACCCTATCACGCAGAGAAAAGGCTGTGGTCAGAGAGGCAGCTCAAAGCCACAGGGTTTTGATTGAAGGGAATCCAGGCACAAATTTGCTCGTACTTTGGGAAAACAACAGCAGAAAGTAACTACAAGAAGTCTCTACAGCCAATACCACGTATGTTAACTGCTGCTTCCGCTTATCAAGTACGGCAAGCGCTTCAATCGATCTTCTCCACAAGGCAGCTTTGTCGCTCTTGTTTACAATAGTATACTTGGAGGTTGTGCACGACTCCTTAACAGCCTACCTCAGATGTTGGAATAGCTGTAACACTCGCGGCGTCAATTGCAGTAGGTGTCGTTATTGCGGTTGGGTTAGCAGAAATTGAAGGCTCAGAAACACCGCCTTTCATCATTTTCAGGCTTGTCTTATAGTCGTCTGTACCTTTCTCCGGGTTCTTGTCCGTCACTTTGCCCTTGCAAACAGTGCCATCCTTACTCTTGCCAAATGGAGCCGATACTGGTTGGACCCATCTCGGTTTTGTGAGCGTATCAACCATATTCCGATTAGCCTCCTTGTCTTAACCTCTGACGAAATCTTCATGCATGCAGTGACTAGGTCCGGAAACGAGTTCGAATTGCGCCTCGCGATCTCAGCCATTTGGCGCCACATCGGACACATCATAGCCGATGGAGAATCGAACTCGCGGTATCATCTTCATGCCAAAAGGGCACTGCCCATCACTCTCACGAGACCATGCGACTTCTTTTGTAGCCTCATCGCAGCAGTCCTGGAGAAAGAAAGCCGTCTGCAAGACCCTATAACCTTTGGTAAAGAATTCAGTGTACTCTTTTTTGTTCTCGTCGAAAGGCTTGCCTTCGCAAAGGCATGCGAGCTTGGTGCCGTACTTTACATCAGTGGCGGTCATGGCATGTGTAATACCTGCGAGAATGGCAAGGTCCTCGGAGTCGTGGTTTTCGGCCGAGTCTTTCTCAAATTGATAGTAGGCTGTGAAACGCTTGGCCTTGAAGGCAGCGTGTTTGCCATCGCCAATGTAGTATAGTTTGGGTACCCCTAGGTCTGATAGAATAACTACTAGACTTGTGTGAGAGCCCATCACACTAACAGTATACAGAGAAATCTTTTAGATTGTTAGCGGTGGCGCACCTGGTTCTTAGCTCTTCTAATGTTGGCAAGTCTTTGGTCACGACGTCTGAGCCAAATAAGCTGTGCATGTGCAAAGTGGCCAGAGACGACGATAGGGTCAATGTTTTTCATCATGAATCGAGAAACATTGGTGACCAGCGGTGGTGACAGCGACAAAAATAGCAATCTTAGACATGATTATGAGAATTCAGGATACCGAAATGAGTGGATGGAGGTGTGGCAAAGAAAAGATCATGCGCGAGGCCTGTGAGCAACAGTGAGTCGGTAGAAGCGGATGTGTCGAAAGGGAAAGTGATAGATGCTGAAGGAACAAATCCAATCGATGTGCCTAAGATATATGCCGTATTTGTAGACGCATACCCACCAAGGCAATGGGTGTGGAGAACCGTTTGATGTTTCATTGATGGTTGTTTCATTCATGGGTGCTTCTGTTAGCACGTTGGGAAACGGTAGCAGCAGCTTTACTCACGGAAAAAGATTGTAAGTTCTCGGTGCAGCTCAATGAAGTACCTTGACTGTCCTCGGCAGTTTGGGAAGAGATGCGAGTGGGGCTGCAAGCGCCGAAGAGAGAAGCTGCTGGTGTGACGCCAGCCCAACGAGGTGTTGAAAGCACGAAACCCGGTTGCTGGGCAGTGCGCCATAGTACTTTTCTTCTCTTTGGTCTCTAGTCGAGTCCGTGTGAAGATTTTGACAGCAGCAACCAGCAGCTTCTATCATGTATCTACCAAGGCTGAAACGCCAAGGTCAAAATATCAGCTTAGCAGGATGTGCGGCTCATACCCTCTATCAAACGTGAGTCTTCGGGAGCAGGGAACAGGACCAACCCTATTTCACCACCATTGTAAAGAGTATCAACGTGCACGATTGCGTTTATGCTCACTACTGTGCTCAAGCCCTAGACTTGATTCGCACCACATGAACTTACGAGGTTTTAACTCGGTTCTCAAAGGCTCCAGAATATTCTGGATAAGGAATGCTACTGGTTGTCAACTTTGGGTGTATTAGATGGTATTGTCGAATCTTTTCTAAATGTTCTCTTTGCGCCAAGTGATGAGGAATTCGTTAAACTTTTTGACCTGTTCCGGGTTTGTTGCCCAGGTGGTAGCGAGCCGTACAGAAGCCTGTTCATCCTCCTTTTCCTCCCAGACGTAGAAGGTGAAGTGCTGCTGCAGCGCTGTGATGAGATCGAGTGGGAAAGTCGCAAATACTAAGTTCGTTTCCGTCACCGCATCGAGTGAGAACTTTGCCTCAACAATACCACTCGAGAGTGCTTGTGCATGCGCGTTGGCTTTGTGAGCGAGCTCGAAGTAAAGGTCTTCGTGAAACAGCTCAGCGAACTGGACACCCATTACCCGGCCTTTGGCAAGCAGTGAGCCATGTTGCTTCACAAAGAACTCGAACTCGCTCGCTAAAGCTTCATTCTTTACAACGACGGCCTCTCCAAGCAAAGTGCCGTTCTTCGTTCCACCAATCCAGAAAATGTCCGTCAATTTTAGGATATCTTGTAGAGTCATGTCATTAGTAGCGGAAGCAAGTGCGGTTCCTAAACGGGCCCCGTCAAGAAACAGAATCAGCTGTCTCTCTTCGCAAAGCTTCTTTATAGCCATCAACTCCGCTTTCTTGTAGATTGTGCCAGTCTCTGTCGCATTCGAGATGTAGACCAGTTTCGGTTTCGCCATGTGCGGGAAATGCCAATTATCACCCAAGGCGCGCTCAATCGATTGCGGCGTCAGTTTTCCGTTGACAGGCGGCACCTGGATTATCTTGTGTCCACTTGCTTCGATCGCACCCGTCTCTCGTGTCACAATGTGCCCAGAGCTTGTCGCAATAACGGCTTCATGTGGCCGCAAGCATGCCGCGATGGAGATAGCATTGGCGGACGTTCCACTGGGAACGAAGAATATACCTATGTCGTCTGCCCCGAGATGCCTTCGGATGCGCTGGCGGGCAAGCTCGCAAAAGGTATCCCGCCCATAGCCTGTGTTTTGTATGTCGTTGCTGACGATAAGAGCCTCGAGAATCTTCGGATGGGCACCTTCGCTGTAGTCGTCCACAAAGCTGTATCTCAAAGTTGACGGAGGTCGAGCGTGCATGTTTTCAATAGCGGAGAGTCGAGTGAAGCGCGCTTCTATGAGTATCGGAGTTGCAGCTGTGGAAGGGCTCTGCTTGACCACCTGTTTGATTTGTCGTATTCGCGTCAGGTCAAGTTGGCAGGCAGTGAAGAACCTCGCAGACGAGCTCAATAACTATCGTGAGCAATCCAAAGCTTCCCAGCGCAGAAATGAGGGTAAATGTTACGCAATCATTGAGCACTTGAATCTGTCCGAGAAAATGGTCAGAGCCGACGATAGGCGAGCCAATCAAGACGCAAGCAGCGAGCTTCAATCCCCGCATGCAGCGTGCGAACGCGCTTGTACAGGGCGTGCATGCGTATCAGCACACCGCCTCCTCCACGTCTGATCCCAAAGTTTATTGCAAAAAGGCTATCGCAAAAAGGGTGTTGCAAAAAGGTTGTTGCAAAAAGATTATTGTCTGAGGTTCCGAGGTCACGGTCTTGCGACATGTCTGAATCTTGTGCTGGATCACATCGAACGTCGGGTGACATCGACTTCGCTGCTAACGTTCACTGGCCTATTCCTTTTGGAAACCGCGTGTCATGCTCTTCTGATTCGCTGTTGAATGGGTCTGTCGGAACTCGTGGAGATTTTGCACATATAGTACCCCACACCCCCGTGATGAACTTGAACCGCAAAGCCCATCGCGCACCAGGATGCGATGTTGAGAGCACTGAATCCGTGTTTTTGCCATCAACAATCTGTTATTAGTCTCTATAGAACTCGCTTCCACTAGTCTGATCTTGCCGTAGTCCTTACAGACATTCCCTTTACTGTGGTACAAGATTGTGTAAAAGGAATCATGTTGTGGTGTTTTTCGCACAGGAAGAAGTAACACTTAGGTAAAATACACTACAAAAGATTAAAAAAAAAACACCACGAATTGCGTGAATTACCTAAGCTTGCTCTGTAAAAGCCTTGCGGCAGTGTTTTTACCGGCAAAATATATATTTTTGGGCTCAATAAAAACACTGCATCAGCACCACAGTGCTTCCCTGTTGTGCTTGCGGGACGCACCTGAAAGATTGCTATTGGTACGCTGCTCGTGTGGCTCACAAACGATTAACCCCTATTACTCGGTTCTAGTATTCCTCCGTCAGTCCGGCACAAAGGGGGAACGCAAAGCTCTCTCGGCTCTCAATTCAGCTGTGATCCCGCCGTGTTACATACCGAACTTTGCCTTGATAGAAGGATTCGTGTGTTGTGCTGAACATAAGAGCCGCAGATGCGTATTGTTGCGGTATCTCTCTCATTGTGTCATGTCGCAAAAAGAACAAGATCCTGTTAAATTGGTACCTACAAACTTCAAGGCTTGAAGAGCACTCAGTCTGGTTCGTTGCACAGATACACTGCTCGCAATTGCGAGTGTTCACTTAATCATCACCTAAAGCGCAATTATCCTATTTGACAGTCGCATACTTCTAACAGACTTTGAAAGAGTCTAGGAAATTGTTCTAGTAAGGTAGAAGACCCTAGTTTAAATAGTTATAATCATTTTCGGAAACATGCACTACCTAAACTCTAGGGTTTGTGAAAGAAGTCGTCAGCCGCGAGGCCGGTCAGTCAGTAAGAGTCTTGATGCTGTTATAATTAGGCTGGCTCAGGTCTCAAAACCCAATATCCCTGATTCCACGCGCCGCTTCTTGGTCTTCTCATCATCTACTATAACATGTACACTCGAAGAACTTCACGATCGAAAGATCGTTAGCAATGCTAGACCTAAATGGCAAAGCGCAACATCTTGAGCTGGCCTCCCGCCATATAACAAGCGATACCCTCCTGTTCCAAGTTCTGAAGTCAAACCCTCTATCAGACGCAATGAATTCATCTCGCTGATGCAAACAGGATCTGGCCGCGGTTGACTCCAATCGTCCGACTAATGGCACGACGGCTCGTTGAAATCAATTTCTACTACGCGAGAACCTAGGATTCACAACATTATTGGTCGCTAAGAATTGCTGACTCGGGCTGCAGTTGCAGCTTGCTAACGAGGGATCCGAAAGCTGAAGTAGTCTAGAGGAGTTTGTTACGGGGAGCGGCATAAGCGGCAAGCAAGCTGAGGACCCTGCCATCGTTAAGCAGCTTAGTTTCCCTAACTCTTTTAGGTAGACATCTTTCCTCACGTTATTTCAGTAGAGTGGCGCGGTTCTCCAAAGCTTGCGTGATCGAATACGGCTGAAAGAGCTTTATCATCAAGTTTGGGAATTCACCCATTGCCTACAGCTGGCAACTGGGGGGTATATAAACATAGCACTAACAAGGCTAAGATAGATGTCGACTTTATAAATCCTTACGCTCTATCATTTCGTTACCTCTAGGTGAAGATGAATCACAATTTGCAACAGGCACTTAACAAAAGCCTGTTCGATCTTCTTACTATTGGCGCGGGAATTTATGCTATCCAGACTGTACAAATCTAACTTATTATGTATATACCTTGCACGGAATGTTTTGGTGCTAGAAGTGAATTCAGTTATAGGTTGCGTATGCAGTAAGTAGTGAGAATTGTGTCTACCCACATTTCTTCAATATGGGAGTACTCCGACATACCCTTGCGGCTCCCCGATAATGAGATGAAGGAATTAGATGATTCGCACTTCTCAGCATTACGCTTCACTACACTTTGCTGCTGAGCGTGTTTTCGCAGGAGAAAGTGGAAGACAGAGGATTTTGGAAGCTGTGGATGGATAGAGGCATCTGGAATGACTTGAAATCTACAGGGACTGTTTAGCCCCAAGGGTTTGCTTATGCTATGACTTTGATGAGATTGGGTCATACTGTCAAGATTGCAACGTACGTTGACCAGATGCTTAAGAAGCAGAACATATCAACAGGTTGAACCAACTTTGGCGTCGCATTGTAATCTTAATCTATATTCGGAGTTGAAGAAGTGTAACAAGAATAAGTGAACAGAGAGGCGTCAATAGCAGCTAGCGACCCGTTTGCGATAGAGCGATGGAATAGCATTCGAATAGTAGAGAAATAGAATTCGGCTTAAGGCATATAGCAAAGGCATTCGAATTAATGCCGCTAAACAGATTTTGCATAGCAGTCGCTGTCTCGTGTGTGGGATAGTTTGTTGTTTTCTAATAAGAAAAATGCTTTCTCACAATGGAAACTACGGAATCTCAGACCGTACACCGTCCCTTGCCTTCGGTGGCTCTAAAAGATCGACCTGCGTGTCTTGTGCGTTCAGCACTTAGTGCTTCTCGGCCCAGTCACCAATCCTTTCGAGATTCCGACATGTGTGCACCATGTCGAAGTCCGCAAATGCCTGAGACGCTTGCCCGGGAGGCTGATACCACACTTGCCCAAACACGCCAATATCAATTGTACGCATAAGATTTTGCCGTAAGATATCAAGGCGGTGTGCTATGGAGCGATGAATCAGCATGTCGCCTGATGGGTAAGATTGAGGATGGCATGGATACTTAGTGACGTGGTGCTTTAAGATGTGCTCAGGTTTCGAGAATGGCTCAAGACGTTGTTCTTTGGTAATGTTCGATGTTCTATGCTGAAGCTAAATGGAGCAGATTCTTGGGAGATGCCTAACATCTGATCCCTCAGTCGGGCGCGGCGGACCAATTGTCCCAGGTATCTGTGTATTGATATCTAAGTCTGGTGATCCTGCAAAAGCAGCGATTCGCCTGTTTTGGTATGATTCAAACTGTTGTACATGGTTGTCTTTTCTTCTATCTAAGACCATGATAGCCTTCAAAAGCGAGAAACAAGGGAGCAGGAATCAGCCCTGAACCAGAGCAAGCCAACAGGGACTACGATTAGACGCGCGAATGTAGTAACTCAATTTACTTGCGCTACGCAAAAGCGAATGCGACAGGAGGTCCATTAGTGAAGTCACTGAGCTTCATCACCGTACTTGCAATCTGGTGGCGAGCATGATAGCTTGTCTCACTACCTCTAGCTTAACTTCCCACCTGGAACAGCTGAGGATAGTCTTCGCAAGTAATAGCATCTGAAACACCTTGAAAAAACAACCAATGTGCTGGCAGCCTCAACAGGATCTTATGCAAGTATCTTTTTGACCAAATCTATCACCTCATCCCTCGAAAGAACTCATCAAGTCCTGCATATAGACATATAACACTATCCATACATATTGTGAAAGTGCTGACATCCGTCAGGTGGGATACAGATACCATGACCGTCGATTACATACGATGTAGGGATGTCTTTCTTTCCAAGGGAATACCAATTTTTCCCACTGGAAAAGCTGGGGACAATCGCAAAACGTGCCTGCTTAGTTCTAGCGATCATGCTTGGCCGTTCCATTGCGATCTCGCGTCTTGCCCCTACGAATCGACTGTCGAATTAGGAGGAGTCGTTTCAAGGTACGAGGCTTGCGCAACCCTGGCTATTGCCGCAAGAACTTGGAAGAGCATCAGTGCAAAAGAACAGACCAAGATCATTCGTGATTCGTTATTGCAGAAAACGACGAATCTGACCCAGAACAGGTACATCACCGATCCAATTTTCTTATTATTTGCAGAATTATCACGGAATATGGATGGACAAGCTCAAAGACCGCGTCACCGTTTCCTGGTAACATTATGAATGGGGACAACTGATCACAGCAACCTTCAAGATGAACCTTCTGGCTAAAGGTATCACCAACCAAAGAATAAACCTTGAGGCTGCTAGAATCCTTGCATTCGAAAGCTTCATCTACGCAAAGGGATCTATATCACCTGTAGCTGATAGTTACCTACAACTCTCAACCATCTCCAAATTCTCGATGACAATTCTCTCCGATCCACAAACAGCCAATCCCGCTACAAATTTTCCTAGCTCATCGCCTCGAATGGCCAGACTGCTGCTAACTTTCATCTCAATTGCCTTGTTCGCCAACATGTTGTCGCCCATAAGCACCCCTCCGGGTCGCACGATGTGCGCCGACCAGTGATGGGCCTGTGCAAACTCAAGTGTTTTGGTTTGCAAGAGCCCTTTCATGCGCCGCTGGTCAGGAAGGAAAAATAACCAGCGTGATTGATCGGTTTCTGTGAAAGCACCACCTAGGAGAACAAATCTAAACTTCATTGTCTTGTCCTTGCCCGTGTGCAGACGCTCCTGCTGTGAAGCAAGATGCCTTTGAAATTCCATAGGATATGTAAAATTGACAGGTTCATTCAAGTCGTATGTTCCCATGGCCCAGATCAGGGCATCGGCGTCTCGGAACAAAGCCCATGCGGCCTCCGGAACCGAGTCTAGGTCACCAAAATCGGGGATGATGACGTTTTGCACTCGTTCTGTCGTGATCGATAGCGGCCTCCGTGATATTGCGACAACACTATCCACATCGTCGCGTTGCAGAATGTGCTCAAGTAATTTGCCTCCTATGGATCCGGAGGCGCCAACGATTGCAATCTTCATCTTCGAGGGACCGGGAGAGCATTTGAAACACTGGTTGTATGTATGCACAGCCAGATCTTATAGCACATTAATGTTCGGAAGAAGGCCGAATAGATTGGCTTATGTCCGAACCTCTGGAAGGTTTCTGATCCGAAGTTTGTTCGAGCGGTGACTCGTCCGCGAGATTAAGCGAGCGGACGAAGCCAACGAACGCATCATGACTCGGACTAAGTGGAAATGCAAGTTTGAAAGCCCTATTAGAGAATTCTGGCACACAACAGGATGGTACTCGGTTACACTGATGGTGATGACAAAATGCGACACTGATTCTACTAGCTGAAGCCCCGTCCTTCACACAAAAACAATCAAGAACACCAATCTCAGGGCACTCTCATGAGAGTTCAACGATGAAATAACCACAGTCTTATCTCATGCAGCTCTCAGTATTCTCGCACTGAAGACTCACCACGTAGTGCAAGCAGGCCAGGATGACAGCTGATAATTGTCGCCTATGATGACAAAAGAGCAGACGCTGTTGTGGGTCTGCTTATCCTTTGCATTGCTGTAGAATAAACTTGCTGAAAATGTCAAGCTCGTCTCGCTCTAGCAAACTCTATTGACACTCAGCACAGACGCTATCTAGCTCCCAGCTTTATCAGATCTGCAATAGGGTGTAACTGTCTTGCCACAAAGGTGCCCATAACTCTGGGGATATAAAATGGAAAGCCTGCGGCCATCTCCTGCAAAATTCCCCATGACTGCTCACCGTTAGTTGTGTATGGAGTCGAGGCAGCAAACCCTGTCGTGTTGAACGACTGGTAGAGCAAAGGATACTCATCCGTCGACATTTTAGCGTCAGAAACTGATGTATCAAGGCCTTGACTGTCCAGGAATCTTGCATTGCCAACTGACGCAAAGGCTAAAGGCGCATTTGAGTTGACAGCGTAGACTCGCGCGGCAGCGACGTTGATCTCAAGACTTTCCCAATACTTCGCTGTAGGTTCGGCTGCGTCAGGTGTATCTTTTCACTTTGTCAACGAAGCACTGATGTTCGGAGAGCAAGGTTAGACTTACATGGCCAGGCGGCGATATGTAACGTCTCAGCTTGTGCCTGGACACTGAATGTCATTGCCGGATGGAAATGCTCCCAACATTCTAGCAGGCCCCACCGGCCATAGGGTGTTGCAATGACCTTGAGATCATCTGTCGTGCCATCGGACCAAATCCCTCACTCTCCTCCAGAGGGGCGTAGCTTGTGACGCACAAAAGATTTCCCATCTGGGGAAATAAGAGCTTGCGCCATGTAGAGGACGCCGTTGTCTTTGTGCGAAAATGCCGGCGACGCGTAGATCCGGTTCTTGGTTGCTGCAGCCACAAGTGTTCTCCAGTGCGGAGAGTCGAGGACAAGCGAGTTATCGATGTAGTTGACGAGCAAAGGCGCCATTGTGCTGTTGTCAGCAATACCCTTAGGATATTCAATTTTTCACAAGTTAGTTTAAGAAGACTACAATCAAGCTTAGACGTGGATACTGACCCAGGAAACCATAGCTCTGGGAAAACAACAAGATTTGCGCCGTTCCTTGCTGCTCTCTCAATAAGGCCAACACCTTTGGCAATAGTGGCGTTCAGACCAAAACGAACGTTTGTCCAATCCTTGTTCATGATGGGCATGGGCCAGTTTGGCGGCTCAGCACGGACGATAGCGACCGTTAGGTTGTCATAGTTTGGTGCTTTGGGAGTAGCTTCAACGAACTGAACAAGCAGTGCGAGGCCTGAGATGAGCAACATCTTAAAAAACATAAGCTTTCCACTACGTAGCTAATTCCAGAGGCATAAGAGGGCTATTTAAGCTTCTTCATGTTACAGTCTCTCGCTAAACCGACGTCGGGCTTTCGTGACCAATGTCGCTGAGTCTCCGGATTTGCAACCCATAATCATGCTATAACGTGGGGGCGCAGCGCGCTTATCTATTGGCTTCTTACGTATCAAAGAATGGCTACATAGTATGTATCACTTGATGGTATGAATAGTTGTGCCGATACCTGTGCCGATACCTGTGCCGATACCTGCGCCGATAAAGCTAATGAGAGTACAAATGAATGCCTCTTGCAATTGAAACGCTACTTGGTACTAAAACAGCTAACAAACTGCCACGAAAGAAGCTACCACAGTAATTAAAGACACACTGACCGTTTCCGGCACAGAAAGTCCTTTGATGTGATAAACATGTGTACACGATGAGCATCAGATCTACATGGCAAGCATCAGTGCAGCTAAAGTGATGTAATCGCAAATATACCTTTTCGACAGTAGTAGCCAGGACATCGGGTGGAAGCGGAGAGGGGGAGTCGGCGGTGCTAGGGGGCGACCAAGTAGCAGTGGGATGGTCGCAGACTGTGGCTCATGGCTTTGGGCTGAGGTGGTGCATCGGGCCACACCCGGGATATCGCCGGACCGTCCGGTTACTATCCGCGTCAAACTTCGCTGGACAATCTGAAACGGCAAGCCATCGGCATACTGCGCAGTCAATCGGCATTAACGTCATAGAGGTGTCAGAATTAGGACTGCTCTTTTTTTTTTTTTTTTTTTT
>JUDZ01009384.1:0-20758 GCA_000812845.1 Stagonosporopsis tanaceti | reverse complement strand
TCTCTCTCTCTCTCTCTCTCTCTGTGTGTGTGTGTCTCTGTCTCTCAGCACCCTTCTCAAGACGTTTTACACATCTAACGACGTTTTGTTCGTACAGGAAACTACGCCACCGATGTTGCGGCGGGAGCTTCTTTCGAGTTCAAACTGCTCTTCATCGTGCTCATGTCCAATATCTTCGCCATCTTCCTGCAGGCGCTGTGCGTCAAGCTGGGGTCTGTCACGGGTATGAATCTTGCGGAGAATTGCAAGGCGCATCTCCCGCCGTGGCTGAATTATGTTCTTTACTTCTTTGCCGAATCGGCCATCATCGCGACTGATATCGCGGAGGTGTGTTTTTTGCTACTTCAATGACGGCTCACGCTAATGTGTCCAGGTCATTGGAACTGCGATCGCGCTGAACATTCTGATCAAAGTCCCGCTCGTTGCCGGGTGCGCAATATCTATTGTGGATGTCCTGATCATTCTTATTTTCTATTCTCCAGCTGGTACCATGCGTGCCCTCCGCGGATTTGAGCTGTTTGTGGCCCTGCTCGTGCTCGGCGTCGTGGTCTGTTTCTGCTTCGAGCTCAGCAAGATCCACGCTTCCGTGGGCGAGGTGTTCCACGGCTACGTTCCGTCTTCGACATTGATCAAGTCGCAAGCGTATGTCTCCACACATCTGTTCATTCTCTTTGTGCTAACAACTTCCAGCCTCTACCAAGCCTGCGGTATCTTAGGCGCAACAGTGATGCCGCACAGCCTCTACCTAGGCAGCGGCATAGTGCAACCACGCCTGCGCGAATACGATGACCAACACAACACCACCTCCCATCCCCACCCCTCCGCCTCCACCGACTCCCTCACCACCGAAAGTCTGAAATACCGGCCCTCTCTCGCCGCAATAAACCACTGCCTATCCTACAGCATCGCCGAGCTAACCATCTCCCTACTCACCTTCGCCCTCTTCGTCAACTCGGCCATCCTCATCGTCTCCGGCGCCTCCCTGTACGGCGAACCCTCCGCCGCAGACGCCGACCTCTTCACCATCCACACCCTGCTCTCGCGCTCCATCGCGCCCATAGCCGGGACCCTCTTCGCGCTCGCGCTCCTCCTCTCCGGCACATCCGCCGGCATCGTGTGCACGATCGCAGGCCAGATGGTATCGGAGGGCCAGCTGAACTGGAGCGTGCGGCCATGGCTGCGGCGGCTGATGACGCGCTCGATCAGCATCACGCCGTCGATTATCATCGCGGGGAGCGTGGGGCAGGAGGGGCTGAGCAAGGCGCTGAACGGGAGCCAGTTTGCGCTGAGTGTCATTCTGCCGTTTGTCAGTGCGCCGCTGATTTGGTTCACGTGTCGTGCGCAGTATATGAAGGTTGCTGTAGGGCCTGGTGCCCCGGCGTCAGGACACGAGGATGAGGGCGAGGGCGGGTTCGTGCAGATGCGCAATCATTGGGTCACGACGGCGTTTGCGGTGGTCATCTGGGGCGTCATTGTGGTTATGAACGTTGCGGCACTGGTGTTTGCTGGAATGGGTGTTGCATAGTTGAAAGGAATTCAGACAATGGTCACAGTTCTGGGCTTTCGCACTCTTTCATTCAGACTATGGATGCAGCACCCGCGGGACAAAGACAGTCCACACAAAGGAACCAAGCCAGGTAACAAAGCATCCACCGATAAGCTCTTTCTCGGTTGTACGAGTGAATGCTCGCAGCTCCTCAACCCTGCTGGATGACAGGTTTAGAAGGAGAGAAGATACTTTGGGGAGGTTACAAAGAAGCTCGAAGTGGCATATAAGAAAGGATCGACACACACGTGGACTTCGATACTCAATTGTTCAGATATTCACATGGTACACCAAAGCTGCTTGTTCGCGCACATCTGACCAAACACCAGCTCGCCTTCACTGTACTTCACCTACGCCCACCTCCTATTGTCTTCAATAGTACTATCACTGTATTGTTCTTTAAACAGCAACTCACCCCAGGAAGCTGTACTTGTTCTACCGCAGAACCGTTCATTCCTATTGTCAGTCTGGAGCATATATACGACGCCGGCTTCACTGCCCTTCACTTTCGCGCAACCCCCATTGTCTTGAATGACTATTGTCGCTGTATTGTTCTCAGGAAAACGATTCACTCCGAGTAGGCGCAACTGGCTCTATTGTAGAGAGCTTCCTATTGTAAGCCTCGAGCATATAAACGGCACCTCCCACCACCTTACCACCCCCCAAGCTCCTTCACACTCTTCCACTGCTCTCTTCTGCCGTCTCAGACAACCTCCACACCCATCAACCCTTCCTCCACAACCTCTCACCACCACATCGCCGCCATCACCATGGCTGCCACCACCACCACCGCCGCCGCCGCCGCCGCCCTCGTCTTCCCGGCGTCGCTTCCACACGACGCCGACGTGGAAGTCCCCTTCCCCATCGAGAGCCACCCGGGGTGGACGGTGGAGCCCTTCGCTGGCGTTGGGCTCCCCGCCACCTTCGACGAGCTTATCGACCTCCCCTTCCCCGACGAGGAGCCCGTCCTCTACGCCACGGTCGCGGACTGCATCCGCATGACCAACTGGGTCTTCGGACTCAGCGGCAGCTACACTCCGCTGGCGCCGCTCACCGAGGAGACCGTCGGGGAGGTGATGGAGCGCTGGCCGAGCACCGTCACCGCCCAGGGCAAGCGCGTCAAGCTGGCGCCCGAGGAGGCCTACCCGCTGCCGCCCGATGGGCGAATGCTGTTCGTCAAGGAGAGGATGGGGGATCCCACCGACCGCCGTCTCCCAGCGGTGTGGATTGCGGCGTGCAGGAGCTGGGCGCGCATGTCGGACGCGCAGTGGGAGGCGGCTCTTGGGCTTTCGCGCGACGACCTCATCGCGCAGGCGAACTCCCGCCTTGGTGGCGCTGAGGACTCCTGGCTGGTCCAGGAAATCTTCACGCGCTACCTGGTGTGGAGTGAGCTTGTGCGTGGGGAGTCGAAGCGCGCACGGGCGTTCAGAGAGGAGCAGCCGTCGGCGGAGGAGCTGGAGGAGTTCTTCGAGAAGGCGGACGTGAAGGCCAAGGGCGCCACCTTGGTGGACATCTGCCACGCCTTCCCGCACGCCCGCAACGCAGAGATGCTGATCTACCGCATCCAGCACTTCGCCACCCTCACCGACCAGGATCCGGTCATGACCCGCTTCAGCGTCGCAGACCCCGTCGAGGCTCGTTTCGTCCGCAAGCCTGACCCGACCAAGCGCGACATCCAGACCGCCATCTCCACCATCCTCTACGAACCCGGCAGCTCGGTCGACATTCTCGATCTGGGCGAAAAGTACTTCCTCTCCTCGGCAAACCGCCAACTCATCCTCGACATCCTCACGAGGAAAGCCGTGCGCGACGTGACCACTGGCCAGTACATCAAGTCCGGCACTGATCCCAAGTTCGAAGAGATCTGGGACAAAATCAACAAGCTGGACTTCATCAACGGCTTCACCCTCCTCGAACTGGCCGCGCGCTTCCGCAACCGCATCTCTTCCCTCGACACCCTCCGCCAGGAGTTCCTCCGGGTCGGTTACCACGACCCAAATGAACAGCTGTACTTCCCCGTCTTCCAGGACGACGACGACTACACCATGTCCGCCCAGGAGAGTCTCGCGCAGCGCACCCGGAGGCGCATCAACATGTTCGACGCGGATGGCGCATGGGATCCGGCAACAATCGAGAACAAACACTACTGGGATCGTGTCGCCATGACGTACAAGGAGAAGGCTCGCGAGGATGAAGACGAGGGAGGGCTGGATGAGCATGATCTCACGGAAGAAGTGGCATCGCTGCCGAGCACGATTGGCCTTGACGACGAGTCACCCACCCCGAAGGCCATCAACTCAATCTGCCTCAACGTCACAAGCGTCCAGACTGTGCCTGTCGAGCCTTCAGTGCCAGGCAACGTGCTGCTGAGCAGTGTTGCCGTTGCTGCCGAGAGCGTCCCCGTTGAGCCTCGTGCTCCTGCTCTGATGAACAGTGTCGTCACCGCCGTCGAGAGCACCCCTGTCGCACCTCTTGCTCCCAGTTCCACTTCCACTTCCACTTCCACTTCCGCTCCCGCTGCCGCTCCAGCCGCTCCCGCTTCTGCTGCTGCTCCCACTCCTGCCGCGGCCGATACCCCGAAGCGCGGACGAGGCCGACCTTCCAAGCGTGCAGCCACCGAGCCTGCCGACGAATCCTCTCGAGACACCAAGAAGGCACGGAAGACGCTCAAGGTCCGCTGCGCTGGCACCACTCAGAAGGGCAGTCGCTGCAAGCGAAACAAGGATGGCGAGGATGGAGATGAGGAATGGCGCTGCGCATCGCACAGGGACTAGATCGGTGGGTGGTACCCATCAGTGGTACGCATATGAGGAAGACAGGGTATTCTCGGAGAAGGCGCATAGTGCTCGCAGGTCGCTCACCGAATGTGATGCAGGTATATAGATGGTCAGAATGAACCTTGGATTCTATCTATGGAAGAAATGAAACGAGTCGTCATCATAAAGGTATTCGTGAAGCCGTGAGGCCCATAATCGTAATCTTTTTCTTCTTTTGGGGTCATCGTGATCTTAGCCGTTGTTTGGCGTTGCGGAACGTCCTTGCAATACGCAAAGGAAAGACTACCACGGAAACTTTTCGCAATTTGAGGTGAAACAGCCAGCCCAAACGAAGGGAAATGTGGGTTAAAAATGCAAGACAGCCAGCCCGTGAGTAGTATAATGAAATGGTGAGGTCGCTGAACGCTTGAATGTGCAATGCCGTCGCTATGCAGCCGCCTGGGAGAAAGAGATGGCCAACGAGAGTCGTAAGTGGTCGTATCGGATGCTGAGGTATGAAAAAAAAATGCTGTCCATGTCTGTCGGATGCGAAGAGATGCAACGCCGCGTGGTTGTGGGGATTGCAATCATTGTCTTGGTACTGCCGTGAAGCCCGGGTATGCTTCCATCCGACCCAAACACGTGACTGTGGGATTCTACATCGGACCGAAATGCGGAGCCTTTCGACGTGCCTTGCTCGTGGCAACAATCTTGTCGTAGAAGCCCGGCTCTGTCTCGGAATCCTACCAGCTTAGCACTGGTATCCGGCGTCTCTCAAACAGCCAGTGCACCTCTCGTACATTCTTACAGCACCCCTGCCACAATAGCAGGCACTGGTTGAACTTGTGCTAGACTTGCTGGAGCGACGTCCTGGAGCATCAAGACCGTAATCACTGTTCCTCGGGCTAGTGTCTCCGCTTGAGCTACTGGCAGTCTCGTAGTCGTTGGAGATCGCTGTGTTACGTCGGCCAGCACCAATGGCAACCGGCATGCCCTGAACGACACCTCCCTGGCCCGGTCGGTGGCCGGGAAACATGCCATCGTTAACAGAGAAATTGCGGCAGATCATGTAAGCTCGGGTAGCAGCAGCATTCTTAGCGAGCTCGTCGCTCTCGTAGTCCACGTCTGTTGAGTACTCGCGGTTGTTGACACGGACTGTGCATCCGTAGCCGTAGCCTGATCGATATGTCTGGAACTGAGGGTCGGGCCAGTGCCTCCTTTGGCAAAGACCTGCAGGTAAGATTAGTCAACTGTCGAAATCCAGAGTAATATCACGGAGCACTATAGAGGTTCTCGTGGCAGACTGTGCTTGAGATAGAATAGGCAGTGCCGATAGGAACAAGGCATGGGTTGCTGCAACCCCCCGCATTCAATGCATGTTCTTTCTCTTTCGACTTTACCACCCCAATTGTACCCATGGGTCTTCAAGCATGAACCAATAATGGAAGAATGCGACGTACCTGTCAAATACATGATGTAGAACATGGCGGTGGGTTGTGAGTGGTTGTTTGTAATTGAAAAAGCAAGGCTACCGCTCGATGTAGGGTTGAAGCTCAAGAAGGGAAGGTTAAGGTCGGTTTTGACAAGAATAGGCAAGCGCTCCTTTGTAGCCGACTGAAAGAGGTAGTCGTGGCTCCTGTCGTACAACACAGTGTCAACACTTGGAGGCGAGAAATTGACAGGTGTACTGAAGGTGGGGAGAAATGTTGCGTTGTAGGTAGAAGGAAGCGAGAGGGTTTGGCGTGCAGAGGGTATATGGGACGATAGGGACGTATCCGTCTAGTGTGGGATTGCGTGTAACTAATTGCGGCAGCCGAGTGCAGCGAGTATCTTGGAACATGCAGAGTTCTCCGACCAGTAGACGCGCCGTCAATTGGACGTCTGGAAGCGCATAATATGCGGGTCTTGCGGCTCTGTACAAAGAGGCCCATATTATCGATGCGTTGGCCGCATTTTCGCCAACAAAAACTAGGGTTCCAGATTTCTAGTGAAAGGGCTCATGCCGTAAAGGCACAAGCCTCACCGGTATCCGCCTACTGGGATATCATTCGCCATCGCCACCATCATGCAGCCTTAGCGTGGTTCATGGTTCGTCGAGGCGCTCCTTTCAGATCGACGTACAATAGACCCTGATGCAGAAGCATTAACAACGATGTACAGTGACGGTCACGTTGTACCCCCTCGGCAGGTCAGCCCAGCAGCATGATGTTGTGTTGCGTGAGCAAACCATGCTAAGCATGACGAATGTCCACTGAGCTCTGAGGGAGTTCGGGCAGCTTGGCAGCAATTGGTGTAGAACCTCTGCGTGAAATACGAAGGGGCAAGTTGATGAACGGGATTTAAGACCAGGCGCAGACGCGCAGAGAATTGTGGAGCCCAAGCACGCTGACAGGGCTACCCAGGTATGGCAGCGGAAGTCGCGCCTACAATCAGGATGAGTGGAGAGGAACTTGACACGCTATCGCGAGCATCACGGCTGAAGTTGGCAGAGCGTCATACCAGGAATAGCAGGCACTGCTCGGCGGGAAGACAAAGGCAAATAAGATCGGCTCATGCTGCATTCGAGAGGGCAACTGGGGTCGTGCTACCAGAAATCTGTCGTCGCGCGCGGGCGTTCATGCACCTGCATGGCATGGCGCATGGTGAGTTGTCAAAGACGCTTGACTTTGAAAGTCGAGCGATATGCAACCGTAACCGAAGTTGGAGAGGCAGCAACGGCGGTTGCGCCATGAGTCCGTTCACTGCGGAGACAGTCTAGCGATAGCTCGAGCGCCTGTTACAGCCCGCAATTGTCGAGGAACGTTTGCAAGGATGGATGTCGTGTGTAATGACCCGCCTGACGTTGGATGGACTTGTGCAGAAAATGCTCGGAACAGATCCTAGTCGCTCAACAGCCGAGCGAGCTGAGGACGGTCCATCGCCGATGTTTGGAGGGTTGCAAAGGCCGAGGCTACTCACGACGTGCATGATTTGGAGCTTCACGAAGCGGGCGGCTGCATGCTGCCCTCGATCGCTGCGCAAAAGCCTGGGTCCGGACGGTAGTGCGATGGTGCACAAAACGGAGACGAAAGCGCGATAGGCCAGCAGCGTACAGCAACGGTACATACATGGAGGACCAAGTGCAAGGCCCACGTAGGAGCGGCCTCGCTATGGCGCCGGTCCAAGACTCGGTTGGAGACGACTAGGTAGGCTCAAGCGGGTCCATTCAGCATGAACCGCATGAAATCTCCGCAGGAAGAGCAATCGGAAAACTGAGTTGGTGGCAGCCATTGCAGCTGACGAATCAGTCGGACGCGTTGGCAGCCTCGTTGCGGCCAGCTGTTGAGTTTCTGCGCAACATGGCAGTAGCACGGGCGGGAAGATCTGGGGATGGATGACGCACGGCTACCAGCGCAATCTGCACTGAGAATGGCGGTGAAGCACCCGTGTCAGTGCACGACAGTTGCCCCTCTCTGCGCTCAGACTTGAAGATGACAGGAGCGAGCAGGTGCCGCCGTAGCCATCACTATTTGGACTTCATGGAATGGTTGTCATGCCATTGAGTGCGTCGATGCAGTTATGAAATGTGCACTGTGAACAAGAGTCGTTCTCGAACCGGTTTGGTCCCGTGATTGTGCTTGAGCTTACCGAATTCGCTTCGCCCAAGGTTACACAGCTCCACGCAACATTCCGCGCGCTGCGTACTACGAGCGTCGTCCCTCAGGGTCTGTCTCAGTGTCAAATAGCAGCGAAGACACGGCACGGTAACGAGTCAGTCTCTTGTTGTGCAAGGTTGAATGGCCGTACGCAATCAGAACTGTTGGAGTGTCCTCCGGCATCGGCAGTGCACTGCATGAGCAAGTCCTGGGTTTATCACGGCATTTCGCTGAGTAGCTATTTGATAGAGACGAAGAGCTACAACTTCATCAATGTCAGACGTGCAAATCTAGACCTTGACACTGCTGTTTTGAGCGGATATTAACCATAGGCTTGCAGACAGTTCCGGCCAGGAAGGTGACGTACCTATGTCTCTCTCGTTATAGCACAACACGAAACATGATTTTTTGACAGCAAACATGCTGTACCTTTAGGATTACCATGTTAGACATATCCGTAGACACTACTTCAAGTGCAAGGCTCAGCATCGCTGACGGGAGGGGGATCCGAGCCTACCATCCGCATGGCTCTCCTCACAAGGTCCGGCGCTCCCTAACAAAAGTGCCCCAAACAGCAGCAACATCGTACCCAGCACGCATTACACCCTCCTCACCAACCCCAAAATGTCCAAAATCGCACGCATGACGTTGTTCAAGCTCTCAGATGCCGCCGCCATCAAAGAGGCAATCCAGAAATACTCGACCCTGACTCAGGACGCCGTCAAGGTACGTTCCTGCTTGCAATCCTCTGCATGTCAGATATTCCCATCACGTCCCCGAGCGCCGTGGTGTAAGTCCAGCCTCGCGCTCGACTCATAATCCCAGCGGCTGCGCGCGGCTGGGTGTTGGATTCAATGGACCGTGGGGTGCGATGTGATGAGGCTGCAGGTACCTAACCGTGCCGCGGCGCACGTGCATCAGAGCAGCCCTTCTGGGCGGTGGCAGGTAGAAATCGAACCAGAAAGAGGTGTCTGTGCAGGAGATGGGTATGTTGACACTTCGATCAGGGGTCTAACGGATTGATAGGACGGAAAACCGTACATTCAGCAGGCTACGGCTCATCAACCTTACGATGACCCCAGGACTCAGGGCTACACTCTTGTCGCCCGCACTATCTTCAGTTCGAAGGCTGATATGGACTACTACGATGATGAATGTGAGGCGCATGCAGCTATCAAGGCCTTTATCAAGCCGAAGGTTGGAGGTCCGCCGCTTGTGGTCTACATGGATGCGTGAACAAAAACAGACTGTGTATCAACCGCAATGGATACTGCATTTAGACTCAATTTATAATGATGTTCAATTTGTATGTTAGTGTGCGAAATGTCACGATAAGACCATGTTGACAAAGCTCAAAAGCCCTCCTTGCCCTCAAAGTACTTCCTGCACTCGTACACAGCCCTGAAGGGAATGAGGAACACTGGATGTATCTTCCCCACAACATCGGTAGCATCCCACACAACGTCCTCTTCATACAATCCTCCGGCCTTCCATCTGAATGGCGCTCCCAGACCAACCTCACCCAGGCCCTTATTGATGCTCTCATCATACACATAACGATGCTGCGTAGCGCTCAACCCAGCCAAGTTGTAGCAGGTATGGTAGGCATCCGCACGCTTCCCAGGCTTATCTCTCAGGCCACCTTTCTTGTCTTGAGCAACTGCGAGGATGTAGCGCCCGAGTGCCGCTCGATTCCAGATATCAGTGGTTGTTGCAGCTTCGATAATCGACCAGCAGCCTCCCACCCAGTGCGAGTAGCAGCCGTCAACGAGCTTGTTGGTGCGACCGTTGTATCCGCCTTCGGGTGCGCATTGGCGGGACGACATCCAGCGAACCAGCAGTGGGACGTCGAGGTATTTGTTCAAGGTTTCCTTTGGCGGGCCGAGGATGGACAGGCATCCCAGACCACAGAATGCGTAGGCGCCGTGAGTTTCGTTTCCGGGCGCTGCAGAGATGCCACCGTCCCAGGATTGACACTTTGAAACCCATTCGCCGAGGTTGTCGGCGAATGTCGTCAAGCCCTGTCGACGGGCTGGCGAATCTAATGGCAGCTCTAAAGGTAGATCGAGCAGCGACAAGAGAATCATGGCACAGAAAGCACCTCTTATGTCTTTTTCGCCACCTTGACACATAGTGAAGCCTCCATCTGCTTGCTTCATGCGTCCCAGGAAGTGCCACATGGTCTTGCGGTTGATGGACTCGTAACTTGCTTCGCCGCCAACGGTTGCTAGCGAGAGCGCGGCGGCATATGAGCATGCAAGATGTGCAAGCTGTCCATATCCACCACCAAAGCCACCGTCTGGGTGCTGTGCCAATGCAAAGGTGTGTGCTGTTCTCCGCTGGTATTCAGAAACGTCCTCACCAAGCGCTGTCAAGCCTTGTAGCGCCCAGTAGATGATCCACGGTCGTGAAGCGTCCATCATGGCATAGCCTGATGGGTAATCATCCAGAGAATCTTCCATGTACGTGACATGCTTTTTTCGTTGCAGTTGCGTAATGCCGTATGAGTTCAGTGGAAAGTCATAAGGGTTCCCCTCTAAGAACGGCAAAACAACCTGGAGCGTTTCATCCTGCGCTTTCGACGTTTTTGTCTGCAGGTCATCTGGAATGGGGGTTCGTATGCTCTCCAAATACGCAATGTTTGCCTGCTCCTCGAGTGTTGCTGTGCCCATGTCTTCGTACTCGTCTTCTGACCCAAGCTCTGAGTCTGACAGCTCTTCGATCCGGTTTTCACTCGAAATGATCTCTTCCAAGCGTGCAGAAGGGCCCTGCGTCGAATTTCGTAAAGGAATTGCCATCTTCTTAAGAAGTAATCTCCCGCTGGCAAGGCACGTGAGTTCGGCTTGTGTGAATGGTCGAATCGAACAAAGGCAGATTTTCGTGTTGTTACTATTGTTCGTAACCGCGTGATTATCGGAAAGATTCGTTCATGTCTTGTTCCAAAGGGGCGCCTGAAAATTTAGATCGCCGAAGAAACACAGTTCGCGGCTACCCCTCGTGGTTGCACAGATAAAGTGTGAGGATGTGGAGTGGTGTGGAGCATGTGCTTGCCGCCAGATTGAGCAAGCGTGCCAAGACATAAATTCTGGCAGCTTGATCCTCATCGCATTGCACCTAGGTATCTACACTGCGAGAAAGTCTACACACACCGCATCTCAATCAGACGACCGTACACCCGCCATGCCCGCCAGCTGCTCGCCGAACTGTTCGCCTGCAATCTCCAACGGCTTGCTCTCCTGCAGCACGAACAACATGCGCGTCCACTCAGTTTCGCTCTGGTTGATCCATTGATGCATCGTACCACGCTGAATTGCAACATCACCCCGCTTCATGACACGCTTCTCGCCGCTGTCTAAAAGGAGCTCCACCTCGCCTTCAAGCACACATCCATAATCGAGGCTCACAGTCCTGTGCATCGTGCACGCTGTGTTGGGAGGAATGTCGACATGTCGAAGCACGGTACCGCCTGATACAACTAGGCCCGGCGGGCTGTTCAAGTACTTCTCGTACACCTTGAGGTCCTCGTCGCCCGTCATGTCAACAGGGAAGCCCTTTGTGGTGTAGCTGAGGGCGAATGCGATGCCGTCATCGTTGGCTTTCATCTTGCTTTCCTCCTCGAAAGCGTTGCTGAAGATGGCTAGGCCTTTGTCATTGTGGCCGGTGATATATCTTTGGACTTTGGGAAGCGCGCCGACGTGTGCCATTCTGCGTACTAGACAGCGGATGTGGATAGGATGAAAGCTTTCGTTGCTTGATTGTGCTAACAGGATAGAATGTTCTTCCGAATCTGCTTTTTAGGGCTGTTGCCATTTCGACCGTCTGGACGAAGTACTTAATAGCCTCTTTTCGAAATATGTTACACTCGATTCGGGGAGCCGAAGCCGGAATCCGGGGCGGTTGCTTCTCGGCGTGCCAAGATCGACTACCAGCACATCGTGCATGCATGCATCGCGCTGGTCTTCAGAAGGGACTGCTGGCGTTTGGTTTGTATGATGGGCATTGAAATTGGTGTTTCTTAACGGTATGCCGTAAAGTGTCGGAGCTTTACTGCTTATGATCACGACTACTTTACGTTGTATTCCGCAAGCTTAGCTTGGCGTCGCCAGAGTATCATCCCACACGACGAGCAAGGAGAAGAACGCCATTCACACCAAACGAATGTTGTCTCCACGGCCGTAAAGCACGCGGTGCTTACCCCGCAGTCGTAGCTGCCCTTTGTAGCTTTGATGCTTACGTCAAGCCAATCAACCTCAACATCTTGGCGATCATTTCTTTGCTTTCAACATCTTCCTTCTTCAACGTCAGATTTGAGTCTGATGAGATAGCATATAGAAATAGATCGTATGCGAACGTAAGTGCATCACCGTCAAACACTCCAATATGGCAGAAGCACAGCAAGAGATTGAGCTTGATCGATCGTACAGCTTCAGTCGTGGGAATGCGAACAGTCACGCGACGCCGCAGCAGGATATGACCGAGGAAATCGAACAGATTATGCTACCACCCACCGACAGAGGTAGAGAGGCGTGGCTAGTCCTGGCCGGATGTTCGTTAATTCAGATCCCGGTTTGGGGTAATTTGCCGTGAAGCTATGATATAGAAGAATGCTCACTGTTATAAAGGCTATTCTCTCGCATTTGGAGTATTTCAGGAGTACTATGGCAGTCATCCTGACAAACTTGGCGGTAACGCGAGTAACGTCGCTGTAATCGGCACCACGATGACTGTGAGCTTCAATCGTGGAAGGCTTTTGTCTTTGCATGCTGATCAGTACAGGGCATCATGTATCTCATCTCTCCTTTCACGTTCACGATCATGACACGGTGGCCTCGCCTGCGTCGCTGGTTTGGTCCACTTGGTCTGATCCTCGCGGCTGTTGGCTTCTTGATGTCGTCCTTTGCGACCAACGTGTGGCAGCTGATTGCAACTCAGGGCGTCGTATGCGCCTTAGGCTGTGGCCTACTCTTCACCCCTACCACGCTTTATCTTGACGAGTGGTTTGTCAAGCGAAAGGGGCTTGCGTATGGTGTCATGTGGGCCGGGAAATCAGCCGCTGGTGTTGGAGTTCCCTTCGCTATGGAGGTCAGCCTTCAGCGGTTTGGACCTAGTGTGACTCTGCAAGCATGGAGTGTCATGACGGTAGGTCTCTGACTAATAGCGCGAAACGAGGTTTACTGACCACTTCTAGGTTCTGCTTTCCGCACCACTCCTGTACTTCCTCAAGCCAAGGATCCCACTGTCCCAATCAGCGACCGTCCGCCGCATCAGTCTCAACTTCATCCACCTTCCTGCGTTCTGGATGCTCCAGATCGGAAACGTGCTTCAGTCATTAGGCTACTTCCTACCATACACTTACCTCTCAACCTATGCTGTCCAGCAACTTCATGTCTCGACAACCATGGCCACCGCCCTGCTTGTACTGATCAATGTTACTTCCATTCCGGGTGGCATCGTCATCGGCGGCCTGGGTGATCACGTCCACATCACAACCACAATCTTGATCTCAACGATAGGTTCTGCGTTGGCTGTGTTCTTGTTTTGGGGCTTCTCCAGTCAGACGGCATTGCTGGCTGTATTCAGCATTACGTACGGTTTCTTTGCTGGCGGCTTCAGCTCGACGTGGTCTGGAGTGCTTCAAGAGCTCAAGTCTCAGAGCCCTGCGCTAGATACAGGATTCATCTTTGGGTTGCTGGCTGGCGGGAGGGGGGTTGGCAACGTGATCAGTGGACCATTGAGCGTTGCGCTTGTAACCAGCGACGGGTGGTTGAAGGATGGTAAGGGATGGGGGTACAATGGTCAGTATGGTGGCATTATTTTGTTTACCGGGGCCACGGCATTGCTGGGCGGTTGGGGCGCACTCGGGAGAGTGAAGTGGACATGCTGCAGCCAGCAGATACTAGAATAGATGTAAGTGCTTCTGTATCATGAACAGTAGTGACCGTTTGTACGTTCTCTGTCTAAGTTGGCAATATCAAAGTTGTCCAGCGCAGTGAAGGGCGTGCGACCCAGACCCTGAGACGCTGTGCCGAACTCGTCTCTCCACTCAGCACAAAATGCCCTCGCAACCTCTGCAGTCATCTCTTGGCTGTACACGATTGTTTTCTGCATGTAAGCACGCGCAATGTCATGACAGGCTTCCGTTCGGATGCAAGGCATCCACAGTACCCCTCAGTACAGCAGCAACCAGTTCCCAAGATCACATCGCTGCGCGTTCTTGCAGCAGGTCACAGCTGCAGTGTTTAAAACACCTGCACTCGCTCTTTCCTTCGCTTTCGCACTCCCTCCTTGTCGCACAACATCGTTCGGGAAAGTATATGACCCCTTGTCCAATATTGAAGCCATGCTGACCGCATCGGCAGCATTCCAGCTCCCAAGTCGAGCAGCCACGAGCCAAAACTGACGGTTGAATTTCGCTAACGTCAGTATTCCGCTCAAGTACCACGGTGAGCAAAATTAGCAAGCTCGGTGCGACTATGGGAACGGCATGATTCAAGTCAACCTTGTAAATGATTGGGCTACTCCACACTCGGGCTCGGCCTATCCGACGATACCCACGATCTGGGATGGGGCGCAAGACGTTATCGAGATCTTACTAGGCAAGGGACGAAGAGGTCAAACGAAACATACTGCAGATTCGGTCACGAGGAGCCTCGTGACGATGCACAGCCGAACTTGTCACCGTTTGTGTAACACCACGGCGACACGCTCGCTGAAGCCACCCACGTCTCCACTTTCTGTCAGAGTGGGCATCGGGCAACGAAAAAGCAGCTTCTGCACGACATCATTAACATCTCCAGGCTGGCGAGTCATAGATCAGAGTTTGGATGCAAGGCATCACGGCAATGGCAATCACGGTTGTACGCTGCGGGAGCGCTGTTACGCAGAACGCGCTTACGACATGCACATTTACCCGAAGCAACCGTTGAGAATGCGGGCGGCGTATCTAATCTGGCATACGCCGCATCGAGCACGAGGATGCGCCCGAACAGATGGCAGTGTGGGCTCAACGCGTGGAGTCGGGCAAGAGGCTCATGCTCTGGATGTATGATGACGGCGAAGAGTTCTCCTAGGCGTTCTTGACGGTGTCGGTGAGTTTGGCACTCCAACGCAAAATACCGATGGGGCATTGAGTTGCCAGGGCATGCCGGTGAGGCAAATATCGTGGATGACCCCTGCTCGGCGTAGCATCTGCGACTTACGAGTCTGGCAGCCATGGACCCGTCAAGACGTCGAGGCTTAAAGCTTTGGATCGATCGATGAGGGCCGACAAGCGCAAGAGCGATTCATGCTGGCCAGGCGCCATGTCGAGGCGCTGTGCCTGCAGCGGCTCTCCAGCACGCTCAGCGCAGTCAGGTACAGCATGACAGAAGGCACCCCTAGGAGAGTCAACGGTGATGTCTTGCTTTGCGGCAGCATCCTTCGCGGTCCCCTCCTCCGCACGCTGATCCTACTGGACCCCGAGTCTAACCGATCTCGGGTGGTGGTTATCGAGGAGGGGCTGGTTCGATTGGCAACGCCAGATGCCGAGACGGCGCGATATGGCGACATGGTGAGGGGCGCGCTCACTGGCTGGCAGTGGCTGCGGCAGGTGAGGCGTCAGCAGCAGGCGTGCGCTGAACAGGGCCGCAGGCTGGACGACAGGCGAGCAGCCAGCACGCCCTGGTCGAGGGCGTCCATCGCCGTGTCCAAGCGGGCGAACCCAGCCCCGTCTCTTACAGTACCTACTGCGCACTCGACAGCACCAGAGGCGAAGTGATTTTCGTCGCTAGCAGAGGATCCTCCCTTTGAGTCGCGCGCAGGCTGGCTCTCGCCTGCATCACCTCACCTCGAGCACCCGCTCAGAGGACTGTGTGGCCAGGCACCCTCGTCCAACGCGCAGTACATCAGGGTATTCTGGCTAGCTCGAACAGTTTTCGCAGTGGTGAGATGCGAATGGCGCGGGCGGACTACTGCAGCGCCAACAGCGCTACGGCCGACCAAAGGCAGATCGAGACGCTTATTGGTGTGTGGGGCTGCCCTCACCGACTTTTGGCAGCTGCGAGGCCCGTGCAACCCGAGTGTTACCCTCTGGTCCCCTCCAGGTCTGCTTACGTTCTGTGCTTACACCGCTCACCATCAGCTCAGAGGGCTGAGCACTCGAACACTCGACCACCAAACACCACTCCGTGGCCACCATGGAGAACCACCAGCACATAGACTTCGACGGCACCCTCTACGGCGTGGAGGGAGGGTTTGACCCGTCGTTCGACCCCAACCGCCAGACATACACCCAGTACCAGACCTGGCCGCTGCCCACATCGCCCGGCGCAATGCCGCAACACCACGCGCAATACCAGCAACATGACGCGACCCAGCAGCACCAGCACCAGCAACAGCACCAGCATCCTCACCAGCACCAGCACCAGCACCCGCACCAGCACCAGCAGCGCCGCATCCAGTCTGTCGCCGTGACCTCCGCCCAGCACAACGCCATGTCCGCCGCGACCACCGCCATCGCACCCCTGCAGACAGCCGGTCTCGGCTTCCCGGCCGCCATGCAGCCCATGAACCCGATGCTGGCCACCTGGATGAACATCAACACCGACGGCTTCGCCCAGGACCCCTACCTGACCCCAGGCGCCATGGGCATGGCCACCAGCTTCGACTCGACCTTTGGCGGTCAGCTGCAGACATCGCCCGTCGACTTCGGCATCAACCCGGCCCACATGATGTCGTCCATGTCCATGCCCTTCAACATGATGACCACCACCACCATGGACATGCCGCCTCTCAACGCCCACTTCGGCATGGGCGACTTCACCCAGGAGTTCAACAACATCAACCCGCAAGACTTCACCCACTCAAACGTCAGCATCGGCAGCGGGTCGCCGGGCGAGCAGTGGATGGAGGTTCGCTCGCTGTCGAGCAGCGACGCTGGCTGGGTTGATGTCGGTACACACAACCACCGCCATTCTTACGACTTCTCCGACTCCTCTGCCATCGTCTTTAACCCTGCGCAGTCACTCCACATCCGTACCTCTTCGGACTCGACAAATTCTAACCAGTCAGATGTACCCCGCTCTGCGGGCTCGCTGGGCAGTTTTGAAGAGATCAACTTCCCCATGAACTCGCCGGGATCTGAGAACAACCTGTCATTGGTTCACTCGCACGCGCAATCCGACGATTGCAACCACAGCCACAGCCACAGCCACAGCCACGGACTGTCGCTCGACCACGGGTACGACAACTACATCTCGCCGAACCAGTCAGTCAGCCCGCCCATGGCACGCATCGAGCCCGTCGTCATCAAGCAGTCCGCGAGCAGCTCAGCCTCACCGTCATCCTCAGTCGTCAGCTCACCACCTGTTGTTCGCCGGAGAAAGTCGCCCGCTGGCCCCATTAACGCTGGCGCTAAGCCCACCAAGACCATCGTCAAGAAGACTCCTGCTCACACCACCAAGAAGGACACCACCGGCGAGAAGCGTGTTGGCCGAAGACGTGGCCCTCTCCGACCAGACCAGCGCCAGCAGGCTCACGAAATCCGTAAGCTTCGCGCTTGTTTGAGGTGCAAATTCCTCAAGAAGACTTGTGACAAGGGCGACCCGTGCGCTGGGTGCCAGCCATCTCACGCTCGTCTGTGGCAGGTACCGTGCACACGTATTGACATCAAGGATATCGCCTTCTTCATGAAGGACTGGAAGGCCGACTATGAACGCCACGTCAGCCTCGGCTTCTCCATTGGTAACATCAAGGGCTTCTCTCCCCACGAGCGTCCTATCTACGTTACCCACGGCTATGGCCACTACCTGCCCATCATGGCCCGTGAGGTCTACGTTCGTGACGAGAAGTGCTTCGGTGTTGATTGGCATGAGACTCTCAGCGGGTCGCACTTTGAGATCAACACTGCCAAACTCTCTGCCGGTATGGAGGGTGTCTCTCGCAGCATGCTAAGCGACTACCTCGACCGTCACATTGACGGCGGGTTTGAGCAGTTCGTCGACGAGTACTTTGAGGGCACATACTTCGTCACCGAGCTCCTGAAGACGGCCTACCGCTTCTACACCCGTGAGAAGCTGCCTGTCATCCGCAAGGCTCTCAAGCTCGTCATTGCTTACAACCTGACACTCCACGTCACCATGGTTGAGGGTCTTGGCGACGAGGAGACACCCGGCAAGGTTGAGGACACATCATCGAAGTTCTGCGGAACTACGATTGCGCCTGTCATGATAAACTTCCAGGTTAAGTGTGCTCTTGCCGACATGTGGCGTGAGCTGCAGAAGGAGGTTCTTGAGGAGCTCTCTTCGCTGTACCAATCCGTCTACAGCGGTGATAAACTCAAGAACTGGCCCACCATCTTCATGCTGGCAGCCATCCTTCTTGCAGTCTGGGAGCTGATCCAGTTCGACTGCAGCTACCGTGTCCCTGACCAGACTGCCGTCAACAAGTTCTGCTCCGATATGGAGGGCACACCCGTCGGAGTCATTGTCGGTCTATTCTCCGCCATCTCCCAGAAGCTGCCTTCGTTCCAGGAGTGGGACACCAGGAAACACCACCACCTGCTCAACAGCAATCCGGCCGTGTGTGATGCTATGACTGATGTCCGCGCGCATGTCACCAAATATGGTAAGTTCGATGAGCTACTGGGACGATCTAGCAGCGTACTAATTTAACACGCAGACTCGTACCTGCGTTCAAGGTCAGACTGCAAGTTCGACCGCGAGGACTTCGACTCTCTGTCCAACAAGTTCCTGTCGAAGCTTGTCATTCGCGCGAACTAAGGTTCTTTCTGTCATCCCGACAAACCTACCTTTAATATTCAGGCTGCATATGTTAACACCGTCTATCCTTAACCAGACCGCATCACCGACGAGACCCCGCAGCTTACTCCCACGACATCCTACGATCAACGACTTACCTGTCCGATGTATGCACTAAACGGTTGATGACACCAGAACGATGAACGGCCTGTTTGCATTTTGCGATTCCCCGGCGTCACGGACGCCATATTAGCGATCCAACTGTTCAACACTCTTTGAGCAACACATTACCTTACGATGCCATGTTCACGGCTGAAACGATGGACCACGATATGATGGTCACAAAATTTTGTTTTTCTTGCAGGTCAGGACGAAGCCCGAACACCTGAGCTTCTTGTTCATTGTACTGGAGAATGTTGACTGTTGCACTTCCAACATTGTTGGTTGTACGATTAGTCTGCCTCCACTTCTATTTTGTTTCTCATGATTGTTTTATCTATGGCATAGCGAGCGAGTTGGCTTTCATTACAGTTGCGACCTACCTCAACGGTTTGGTACTGTCACAAAAGACAGTACTGAGCCTTCATTTCTTCCTCAATTGTACCTATCATCAGATGTTCCAGCATTGGGAGCGAGCAATATGACGCAACAGAACCATATTTTTCTCGACACGATTTGTCTCGACCTGCGGCGGAAGCAGCGCTGATCCAGCTGGCTCTGGCTGGGGCGTGTGTCGAGCGAGCGCCCGATCCTCTAGCCATGCCGGGTCACGATCCACGTCTGCCAGCACGCACGGCATCAGAGTGCAGGTGTTTCGGCTTGTAGATGGCCCTAAGCAGTCTAGTCTAGAATATACGACAGGACTCAGTCCACATTTACACTTCAACCATCAGTTCGCAATCTCACGATGCACCTCATGAATCAGCCACTTGCATGCGCCCCTCTCGTGTCAACGTCAAACAATGGCCTGCGCGAATAGTCGCTGCCCCATAACGCGCCCCGCTACCATCGCATGAGAAAACAGCTCGGAGAAATGTATCCGCGCTTCACCGCTTCTTCTCGCCCTATGCGGCGCTTTGCCTTTTCCACCGCCGAGCGCAGTGACCCGCTCCACAGATGCAAAATAGACTACCCGTGTTTGCCCGCCCCCGTCCGGTCAAGACACTGTTTAGCCGAGCACGAAGTCGTAAATGGGGCCGGCAGCGCTCTGTGCGCAGGGAAGCGCCCGCGATCTGCGCGGCTCCCGTATCCACTCGCTTTAAACAGCGTACGCAAGCGAACAGCAGCCGACGAGGACAAGCTTGAGAAGAACGCGTAAGGAGCGAGCGATGGGTAGGTGTGCTGTGCGATGGCACAGCGCGAGTGTCAAATGTCAAGTGTCAAGATTCTAGCATGACGAGGCGGCGTCTGGCGGTCTGATCGCTCTACACACCAGGCACTATCATGCTGCGCTACGCAGTTGAGCAGAACAGCAGCACCCATCACCCCTTCTCTACTCCTGTACATACGTTCTGCGCCGCTACAGTACTCCTCCCACGCCTCGTTGGCACGCCAACCGTCTCTCCCTCCTCTGTACACACAACTCAACACCATCCCTCGCCATCATCCGTCCCCAGCACCCGTCCCCAGCACCCGTCCCCAGCTCCGCACGTCCCCGCCGCAGCAGCACTCCAGCACACGCATCCAGCGCGCTCTCCTGCATCTCCTCTCGCCCGTGGTTGCGCCACTCCTTCCCCTGTACGCACGCAGTACATGATACAATACATGATCCATGATACATGATACATGATTTATGATTTATGATCCAATGCGCTAGACCCGCTGCTGCGCGTGCATGCGGTGCGACGTGGTGCGCTCGGCCGGCCTGACTGATATTGCATGTACAGGTATACATCGATTGGGGCTTGGGGGTTGGGATTAGTGCGTATGCTGGCTGGTGGATGCGAAGGATGAGAGGGGTAGATGCGTGAGTGGAGATGAGTGTTCGTAATGCGTAGGTTCTTAAGGTTTGGGTGGGGAAGGGGAGGTGGGGGAGTTGTGCGTAGGGCTGGAGTCGTTGGTGAGGGTTTGCTGGCGGGAGGGGGG